>SJYC01127108.1:0-22265 GCA_006408675.1 Madoqua kirkii
GTTATTGACTCATTTGATAAAAAAACAATCTTATATGTGATTCAGTGTGAATCTAGAAGTTGGTTGGTTGTAGAAAGGATAGGATAGTGAATCTTAACAATTTCGTAGGATATGAGAATGGTCAATAATTTTTTAAATGCTCCAAACTCACCTAATTTGTGCTTAGCCCACATCTATCCACTTGCCAAAGTATACTGTTAGTGAGGTCCTTAGACATCTTGCAGAGGACTCATGAGTGGCTGAGGTGTGTCGGTCAGTGTAGCTTGCTGCAGGAAGAGGGAAATGAAGTTACCTATCTGCCGCTTGTCCTTGGTTGGACACTGCTCACTGGCTCCACCCACTGGCACCAGGGTGTCTTACAGCTTCTCCAGGCTGCCTGTCTCTTTAGAACTGAGACTTAGCTCCCCACTCTGCAGCTTGCAGAATTTATTTTCTCCCTTCTTAGAAAATTAAAATAATATGTATTTCCCACTTGCATTCTTTTGTTAGCCATGTTACTCATGAGGTTACAAGAGTCTCACCAGCAGCAGTTCAGTATCTCAGTACCTAAACCTTGATTTGCCTAGGCCAAAAGGCACAAAGGTGAAATGATGACCTGTCCTTACCCATCTTCTGCATAATGCTGAAGTAAGACGATTTACAAAGGAATGAAATTGTTAACAATGAAAGTACCAACTTTCATTTGTACTGTTAAGAGATTGTGTGTTTGTACAAAATTTATTCCAACTTAAATTTATTTAGCAATAATAGAGGAAAACAATAGAATGGGAAAGACTAGAGATCTTTTCAAGAAAATCAGAGACACCAAGGGAACACTTCATGCAAAGATGAGCACAATAAAGGACTGAAATGGTATGGACCTAACAGAAGCAGAAGATATTAAGAGGTGGCAAGAATATACAGAAAAGCTATACAAAAAAAAGATCTTCATGACCCAGATAACCACGACGATGTGATCATTCACCTAGAGCCAGACATCCTGGAATGCAAAGTCAAGTGGGCCTTAGGAAGCATCACTACGAACAAAGCTGGTTGAGGTGATGGAATTCCAATTGAGTTATTTCAAATCCTAAAAGATGATGCTATGAAAGTGCTGCACTCACTATGCCAGCAAATTTGGAAAACTCAGCAGTGGCCACAGGACTGGAAAAGGTCAGTTTTCATTCCAATCCCAAAGAAAGGCAATGCCAAAGAATGCTCAAACTACCGCACAATTGCACTCATCTCACATGCTAGTAAAGTAATGCTCAAAATTCTCCAAGCCAGGCTTCATCAATTTTTGAACCGTGAACTTCCAGATGTTCAAGCTAGTTTTAGAAAAGGCAGAGGAACCAGAGATCAAATTGCCAACATCCGTTGGATCATTGAAAAAGCAAGAGAGTTCAGAAAAACATCTACTTTTGCTTTATTGACTGTGTCAAAGCCTTTGTGTGGATCACAACAAACTGGAAAATTCTTCAAGAGATCGGAATACCAGACCACTTTACCTGCCTCCTGAGAAATCTGTATGTAGGTCAATAAGCAACAGTTAGAACTGGACATGGAACAACAGACTGTTTCCAAATAGGAAAAGGAGTACATCAAGGCTGTATAGGAGGAAAGGAGGGCTGGAGGTGGGCGGAGCCTGGAGTAGGGGCCCAAACAAGTTGCCGGTGGGGCGGTGCCGGGAGGATGCGGAAGAGTTGAAGTAGGAAGGAACGCCAGGTCCTTTCACTTTCAAGGGAGCCTGGTGCGCGGACAGAGCCAGGGTCCATGCTGTTGGTTGGGACTGGGCGAAGACGCCGCCGTGAGGGGCGGGAGGAGGTGCCACTTCCACCTGAAAAATAATGTTAAATTCGAGTAACTTAACATTTCCAGGGTGCTGCTGCTGCTGCTAAGTCGCTTCAGTCGTGTCCAACCCTGTGCGACCCCATAGACGGCAGCCCACCAGGCTTCGCTGTCCCTGGGATTCTCCAGGCAAGAACACTGGAGTGGGTTGCCATTTCCTTCTCCAATGGAGTGGGGTGCCATTGCAGGAAATGTTATAACTGGATTTCGATCTGGATGTTTGTCCTGCTTCCTGAATATTTCTCCTGTCGAAAAGTGACCTAAATCAGTGGTGCAACCTCCATGAAGCAGCCGGGTGGGTTCCCAGAGCACGCGAGGACTGTAACCCCTTCACCTGTAGACTTCCCTGAAGGCTGGGAAGATAAGATTCTCCATGCATCGTCCGACTCATGATTCTGTGATTGTATTTTTCACATCCCAGTGAGAGACTTTATTTTGGGGGGCTCCAGAATCACTGCAGATGGTGACTGAAGGCATGAAATTAAAAACCACTTGCTCTTTGAAAGAAAAGCTATGACAGCCTAGACAGCATATTAAAAGGGACATTACCAACAAAGGTCTGTCTAGTCAAAGCTATGGTTTTTCCAGTGGTCATGTATGGATGTGAGAGTTGGACTATAAAGAAAACTGAACACCACAGAATTGATACTTTTGAACTGTGGTGTTGGAGAAGACTCTTGAGACTCTCTTGGACTGGAGGGATATACAACCAGTCCATCCTAAAGGAAATTATTCCTAAATGTTCATTGGAAGGACTGATGCTGAAGCTGAAACTCTAATACTTTGGCCACCTGATGCAAAGAACTGACTCATTGGAAAAGACCATGATGTTGGGAAAGATTGAAGGTAGGAGGAGAAGGGGATGACAGAGGATGAGATGGTTGGATGGCATCACCAACTCAATCGACATTAGTTTGAGTAAGCTCCAGGAGATGGTGATGGACAGGGAAGCCTGGTGTGCTGCAGTTCATGGGGTCACAAAGAGTCATACATGACTGAGCAACTGAACTGAGCTAAACTGATATAGCTAAGTGGACTTTCCCTGGTGGCTCAGTCAGTGAAGGATCTGCTTATGTTGTGTGTGTGTGTGTGAATATATACATATATATATATTATGGGACATAGTTGCTTTAAAATATTGTGTTAGTTTCTGCTGTACAGTGAGGTGAATCAGGTATGTATATACATGTATCCCTTCCCTCTTGCCCTGTCCCACCCTTCCAGGTCATCAGAGAGCACTGGGCTGAGCTCCCTGTGCTGTGCATGTTCCCACTAGCTATCTATTTTACACATCGTAGTGTATGTATCGGAGAAGGCAATGGCATCCCACTCCAGTACTCTTGCCTGGAAACTCCCATGGATGGAGGAGCCTGGTGGGTTGCAGTCCATGGGGTCGCTGAGTCAGACACGACTGAGCGACTTCACTTTCACTTTTCTCTTTCATGCATTGGAGAAGGAAGTGGCAACCCACTCCAGTGTTCTTGCCTGGACAATCCCAGGCATGGCGGAGCCCAGTGGGCTGCCGTCTGTGGGGTCGCACAGAGTCGGACACAACTGAAGCGACTTAGCAGCAGCAGCAGCAGTGTATGTATGTCAATCCCAGTCTCCTGATTCATCCCACCCCTTTGCCCCACTGTGTCTACACTTATCGTGTTTGATATCATATTTAATACAGATTAACTTCTGACTTTTGCACAGAGATGAAGGCTTTTGCAGAGAGATGAAACAAAAGGCTTCTTTTTTCTCAAATTCAAAAGAGGAGAAAATACTTATTTTTGTCAAGTATTCTCTAACCTAAATAAAGAGGCTAAAGCACATTTGCATTACATAAAATTAAGATATGTATACAGAGTGGGTTACCTGTAATTACCAAACCAAAACTTAGATTCTCTATTGAACTCGTCTAATCCATAAGTCACCCTCTGCGAAACTTACCCAGGGTATTTTTGTTCTTTTTGCATCAGTAAAATACAGAGGTAGAAAAAAAGACTGAAAAAGTGAAATCCAGGAATTACTTACATTCCCATTCCATTCCAGCTTGGCTCATCCCTTTAACGAGTATTATTTGAATGTCTAACTCTACACTCAGCCCTGTTGTTCTGGGCACTAGGAACACTGCAATGAAACAGACAAGTCTCTGCCCTTTTGTAGGTCGAGTTTTAGTGTGGGAAACAAACAATAATAAAATAAGTATACAGATGACTTAGATAAGGATAAGCAAAGAGAAGAAAGTAAAGTAGAATGGGAGACGGAGATTAACAGAATGAGGGAAGAACAGCTTTGAGACTTGAAAGCTGCCTGTTTTCTGTTACTCTAACAGTTGGACTTTGCAGGCTTTCGTCGATTACTACACCCTCCCTCTTCCTCCTCCACCTCTGGAGGGGGAAGAAAGGGAAGAAAAAGCAAAGGACAAACGAGCATTGATTCTGGGACTGAGTGAGACTCATCTTGATTTTGGATAAAGAAAGAAAAAGAGGAGCCAAGGAGGCCAGGAAGCGGCTTTGGCTTTAGCTGCCAAAGAGGAGAGGAGAGACTTCAGGAAGAGAATTGGTAAAGAAATTGCAGTGCTTCGGAGGCATGAGCAGAAAGGAGGGCCAGGAAAGGAAGGGTTGTCATGAACTCATTTCTGCTTCGACTGGAACCTGGCTAGACTGAGTAAAGTTTTGCTTTCTTCAGTTGGCCATATGTGTGACTGACTGGTTAGAGTCATTGAACAAGGATTGTTAACCTGGGGTCTTCCAGCCTCTGAGAGGTCTTTAAATAGAATTCAAGCAGTCCATGAAGTGAAATAGAGAGAGACAGAGCAAAAATCTAATATATTTTATTTTTATTAGGTTCTGCCTCTAAACTAAAAATCTGTTTTATCAAAAATAATCCCCACAAACATCACTTTACAGTTGATGCAGATACTTTGAAGGTGGTGACTCAGTTGATAAAGAATCTTCCTATAATGCAGAAGATTGCCTGCAATGCAAGAGACCTGGGTTTGATCCCTGGTTTGGGAATATCTCCTGAAGAAGGAAATGGCAACCCACTCTAACATTCTTGCTTGGAAAATCCCATGGATAGAGGAGTCTGGAAGGCTATAGTCTATGGGGTCACGAGAGTCATACACGATTTAGTAACTAACCACCACTAACTAAAATGAATCTATTTTATCAAAAATAATCAGCACAAACGTCACATACAGTTGTTGCAAATACTTTGAAATATTATTTTTAAATTAACTTTTTTAAAAATGTGGACCATTTAAAAAGTCTTATTGAACTTATTACAATATTGCTTCTGTTTTATGTTTTGATTTTTTGTCCATGAGGCATGTGGAATCTTAGCTGCCCCACCAGGAATCAAACCAGCATCCCCTGCATTGGAAGGTGAAGTCTTAACCACTGGGCCACCAGAGAAGCCCCTGAAATAATCATTTTTGCTTATTGCTATTTCAGAACTACAATGTACAGGAGGCTCCCCCTGGATCTAATTTATTGCATTATTAAAGAAGCACATGCATTAGTGTATCTCACATTTCCTTTTTAGTCTTATGATTGCATTTCAGTATAATTGGCTTAGTTTTAATCCTTTCATTTTAAATCCTGTGCATTTAAAAACATGATGCTGAGGAGTTGAGAAGCCTAGCTGACTGCCAGAGGGCTAAGAACTCCCATATTAAACTCTGTAAAGAGTTTGATTGGAAAGAAGAGAATCCTTCAAATTATTCCAGCCAAGAGAGCCTGCAGAATTGCCTAAGGAGGGATCCTGCCACATTCATTCCTTGCCTCTAGGGCTCTAGGCACTGGACTTCAGGTGAGGCTGATAGTAAAGACTGAACTCTCTAGCTTGCTAGGGAGCCACCCATCCTGTGGGTTTAGAGACTGTCAGACATTTCAGGGGAAACAGTGCCATCTAGTGGCTAATGTTCTTCCTCGGCCACACTTCTGTCTTACAGGTAGGGAACTTTCAAGGTGGAACACATTAACATTTAGAATGATCTGTGCAATGGCACCCCACTCCAGTACTCTTGCCTGGAAAATCCCATGGACGGAAGAGCCTGGTGGGCTGCAGTCCATGGGGTCTCAAAGAGTCAGACACGACTGAGCGACTTCACTTTCACTTTTCACTTTCTTTCACTGGAGAAGGAAATGGCAACCCACTCCAGGGTTCTTGCCTGGAGAATCCTGGGGTTGGCGGAGCCTGGTGGGCTGCCATCTGTGGGATGGCACAGAGTCGGACACGACTGAAGCGACGCAGCAGCAGTAGTAGCAGCAGCAGCAGCAGCAGTGCATAGCTCCGGGATTTCCCAGATGGCACAGTTGGTAAAGAATCCGACTGCCAGTGCAGGAGATAAAGAGATGTGAGCTAGTCTCTGGGTCTGGAATATGTCCTGGAGGAGAAAATGGCAACCCACTCCAGTATTCTTGCCTGGAAAATTACATGGGCAGAGGAGCCTGGCGGGCCGCAGTCCATGGGGTCGCAGAGTTGGACACGGTGAACGTGCTTGCGCGTGAGTGCACGCGCGCGCGCACACACACACGTGCATAGCTCTACCCCATTTGTTTCCACGGTATGTGTCCAGTCTTGCCAATTCCAATATCACAGATTTGATGCATAATAATAATAAAGCTACGTTGTGAAGAACCACTTTATGTCTTAAGAAATATTCAATAGCGCAGAGTAATTGGCAGTGTTTAAATTCTTGTGTTCATGGAGCTTCAACTATTGTGACAGTCTCCTCAAAAAAGCATTTTCATTTTTTAATAGTGCTTGTGTGTGTGTGTTAGTCGCTCAGTCATGTCCAACTCTTTGTGACCCCCTGGGGTGTAGCCTACCAGGCTCCTCCATCCATGGGATTTTCCAGGCAGGAATACTAGAGTGGGTTGTCCTTTCCTTTCCAGGGAATCCTTCTGACCTAAGGATCAAACCTGGGTCTCCCACATTGCAGGCAGACCGTACCATCTGAGCCGGAGCATTTCAAATGTAAGGTGCATAGCGAGAGAGGAGGGCTGCGGGGGAGTCCTTTTCTGTCTGCCCGGAGGTTTCAGTGGCGTTGATGTTAGTGGACTCGGTTTCTGACACGTCGATCCTGGGCTTGCTCCCTTGCTTTGGTCAGCTTGTCCTCGAGTCATCAGTTGTGACGCTGGCTCCTCACACGGGCAGGCTCGGCTACTTCTCCCCTGCTCGCCTACCACTTCTCATGACCTCTGCCGTTTCCTCCCTGGGCCAAGCCACAGCCTTGCCTCTCAGCTTGCCACAACAGCCTCCTAACTGGGATCCCTTCCTCCTTTATCCCCTGAGTCCATTCTCCGTGTGGCCAAGAGTGATCCTATAAAAACACAAGTCAGATTCTCTGCTCAAAGTCCTTCTCACTTGAAGTCAAAATAGAGTCTTCACGGGATCCTATGAGGCCCTGTATACAGGCCTACCCCTAACTCTTATCTCACCTCCTCCCGTCCTCACCCTTGGCAGCAAAACTGCCCTCCTTGCTGTTCTTCAACCAAACCAGGCATGTCTCTGCGTCAGGATACTGAACTTGCTGTTCCCTCTGCCTCAGACACTGTTCCTCCAGAAACCAACATGCCTCATTTTTTCACTTCTTTTGTAAGACCAGGGACCCACCCCCTCCCCTTACTTTACTTTTCTCTGTCATACTTGTCGTACTTGCATTTTATTGTTTTTTCTTGTTTTCCTCCTCCTGCTAGAACATGCTGTCCATAAAAGTAGTGATTGTCGTCTCTTAAGGTTATCATAGTGTCCCAAATGTCTAAAAAAGGATCCATCACAGAGCAGAAAAGCCCATGTCTGTTGTATGAGTCCAGTTTCCTGCCAAAGGAAATCACACTTTACCTGGTAGATGGACCTTTTTTCGTGCACCTGCAGTAGGATCTGTTGCCTGCCTGCCACTCAGGACTCTCCTGGCCTGTGAGGCCACTGGGTGACCTAGAGCATCCAGGTTCTGACTGTAGCAGGCTTCTGCTTATAACATTAAAGCAAGACCACCCCCTGCCCCAGGACAGAGAGCCCATATCGACTTTTTATGTCAAGTCTGACCAACCTTGGGATGCAAGGATCACTATTACACAAAAGTGACAGGTTTTTTTTTTGCTATCATTACTTTGGGAAAGTAACAGTATATAAATTGATAATGCTTGTAGATGATGGCTTCATTTTATTTTCTCCTGAGCTTCTCAAAAATACTAATGCTTTAGATTCTTCCTCCAAGAGATTCTGACCCCAGTAGTCTGAGCTACTGGGTAGGGGGTCTGGGAGTGGGAGGAAGGTATCAGGCATCAGTAGTTTTAAAAAATTTTTTTATTGAACTATACCAGATTATGGAGAGGGCAATGGCAACCCACTCCAGTACTCTTGCTGGAAAATCCCATGGGCAGAGGAGCCTGGTAGGCTACATACAGTCCATGGAGTCGCTAAGAGTCAGACACGACTGAGCAACTTCACTTTCACTTTTCACTTTCATGCATTGGAGCAGGAAATGGCAACCCACTCCAGTGTTCTTGCCTGGAGAATCCCAGGGACGGGGGAGAGTCTGCTGTCTGTGGGGTCGCACAGAGTTGGGCATGACTGAAGCGACTTAGCAGCAGCAGCAGCAGCATACCAGATTAACAATGGTGTGATAGTGTCAAGTGCACAGCAACAAAACTGGTAGTTGTAAAAAAAACTACCAGATGATTTTAATGTACAACCAGGGGTGAAAAACGCTGATTCAGGACTTTACAATTGACAAAGCATTATCATGCATTACTGTATTTGCTTCTCACATTAAGTCTAGGACAGGTGGGATGGCAGGTATTGTTGCCCCCTTTTATAGAAGATCCATGAAGATAACTGACTTGCCAGCCAGGAGGTCTAAATTAGGATTTGAATCCAGCTTTGGCCCCAAATCCAGGACTGTTTCCTACCAGAGCAAAAGTCACCCCTAGATGAGGTTGTAAATCCATCCAGAACTTCCTTCTCCTTCCTATGTTTCTGTGTTTCATTCTCTGTGAGACTGCAGAACATGAGAACAGAAACCAGGCTGCCGTATTCACTCAGAGCCTAGCGCAAGTTATTTGTTGAGCAAGTGAAGAATGAATGAATGAATGCAGCCTTCGCACCACTGGCCCATTTGCTCTGTTGTTCTCAGCAAGTTCACTGTCAGATTGGGTGGTTTTGTCCTGTTTTGGTGGCTGCACTGGACAGTGACTGTTGCACTCAAATACTGGTTTTACTCCAGAAGCACCTAAGCTCACATTTTATCTAGATCAGAGGAGCTGCCACAAACTCTCTTTTCTTCCCTTTTCCTCGGCACATTCCTGCAGCTGAAACTTTGACTGAGGCTTCAACATGAAGAAATTAAGTTTCTGTCTGCCCAAGAGTCCCACACCAGCTGACCCGTTACAGGTAGGCCTCCGTGGAGTTAGCTGTCTTTCCCAGCAAGTCAGAGTGGAAGGAGAAGGGAAGGATAATCTTCATTAAGATATTTCATATCCATGAGTTTCTTTCTAGAGATTCTAATAGCTCCCTACAAACAGGAAAAGTCTCATCACTTCCATTCAATGATGTTATAGTCACATTACAAGTCTGTGACTTGAGCTGGGAACAGCATTTCTCAACCTCGGCATTATTGACATTTGGGGCTGGATGAGCCTTTGTTGTGGCGGTGTGTCCTGTGTGTTACAGGGCTATATCAGCACCCCTCACCTCTACCCTCTAGGTGCCAATACTTTGTGCCACTGTCTGGGGCACTGTGCCCAGCTCTGCTCTCAGATGTTATTCTGGTTTTTTCTGTATGGGTCCTTTGGATGAGATAACATTTATTATTTTTTCCATTATTATATATATATATATATATATATATATATTTCATTTATTCGTTTCCTTGTGCCAAGTCTTAGTCGCAGCATGTGGGATCTTTAGCTGCGCCTTCAAACTCTAGCTGTGGCATGTGGGATCTAGTTCCCCCACCAGGGATTGAACATGGGCACCCTGCCTCAGGAGCATGGAGTGTTAGCCACTAGACCACCAGGAAAGCCTCTCTTTTTTATTATGTTATATAAACATATTTAATATTTGTATATACTAATAATAATGTACTGTTAAATAAGTGTAATATTTGCAGTCTAGTTGATTTAAGATACTAGTTTCAGGCATATATGCATAGTGAGTCAATACAGATTATACTCTATTAAAAGTTATCACAAGAAAATGACTATAATTCTCTGTGCTATATAATATATCCTTGTTGCCTATCTATTTTATGTATAGGAGTTTGAATATGTTTTCCATTAAATTGATTGGATTTTTAATCAATTTGTATTGGAGTACTGTTGGTTTACAATGTTGTGTTAGTGTCTGCTGTACAGCAAAGTGAATTAGTTATGCATATGCATATATCCCCTCTTTTCTGGATTTCCTTCCCGTTTAGGTCATCACAGAGCACTGAGTCGAGTTTCCTGTGCTCTACAGCAGGTTCTCATTAGTAACTGCTTTTATGCATAGCAGTGTATATGTGTCAATCCCAATCTGCCATTCATCCCACCCCTCCTTTCCCCTGCTTGGTAACCATAAGTTTGTTGTGTACATCTGTGTCTCCATTTCTGCTTTGCAGATAAGTTCATCTGCACCATTTTTTCTAGATTCCACATCTAAGCAATATTTTATGATACTGGTTTTTCTCTTTCTGACTTCACTCTGTATGACAGTCTCTAGGTCCATCCAGGTCTCTGCAAATGGCACGATTTCATTCTCTGATGGCTGAGTAATATTCCATCGTGCATTTGTATCACATGTTCCTTATCCATTCATCCACTGATAGACATTTAGCTTGCTTCCATGTCCTGGCTATTGTAAATAGTGCTGCTATGAAGAACAGAATGGGAAAGACTAGAGATCTCTTCAAGAAACTTAGAGATATCAAGGGAACATTTCATACATTTAATACAGAAATGGTATGGACCTAACAGAAGCAGAATATATTAAGAAGAGGTGGCAAGAATACACGGAAGAACTGTACAAAAAAGATCTTCATGACCCAGATAATCATGATGATGTGATCACTCATCTAGAGCCAGACATCTTAGAATATGAAGTCAAGTGGGCCTTAGAAAGCATCACTATGAACAAAGCTAGTGGAGGTGATGGAATTCCAGTTGAGCTGTTTAAAATCCTGAAAGATGATGCTGTGAAAGTGCTGCACTCACTATGCCAGCAAATTTGGAAAACTCAGCAGTGACCACAGGACTGGAAAAGGTCAGTTTTCATTCCAATTCCAAACAAAGGCAATGCCAAAGAATGCTCAAACTACCGCATTATTTCACTTATCTCACATGCTAGTAAAGTAATGCTCAAAATTCTCCAACCTAGGCTTCAGCAATACATGAACCATGAACTCCCTGATGTTCAAGCTGGTTTTAGAAAAGGCAGAGGAACCAGAGATCAAATTGCCAACATCCGCTGGATCATCGAAAAAGCAAGAGAGTTCCAGAAAAACATCTATTTTTACTTTATTGACTATGCCAACGCCTTTGACTGTATGGATCACAATCAACTGTGGAAAATTCTGAAAGAGATGGGAATACCAGATCATCTAACCTGCCTCTTGAGAAACCTGTATGCACGTCAGGAAGCACCAGTTAGAAATGGACATGGAACAACAGACTGCTTCCAAATAGGAAAAGGAGTACGTCAAGGCTGTATATTGTCACTCTGCTTATTTAACTTATATGCAGAGTACATCATGAGAAACGCTGGACTGGAAGAAATACAAGCTGGAATCAAGATTGCCGGGAGAAATATCAATAACCTCAGATATGCAGAGGACACCACCCTTATGGCAGAAAGTGAAAAGGAGCTAAAAAGCCTCTTGATGAACATAAAAGAGGAGAGTGAAAAAGTTGGCTTAAAGCTCAACATTCAAAAAACGAAGATCATGGCATCTGGTCCCACCATTTCATGGGAAATAGATGGAAGAACAGTGGAAACAGTGTCAGACTTCATTTTGGGGGGCTCCAAAATCACTGCAGATGGTGACTACAGCCATGAAATTAAAAGACGCTTACTCCTGGAAGAAAAGTTATGACCAACGTAGACAGTATATTCAAAAGCAGAGACATTACTTTGCCGACTAAGGTCCGTCTAGTCAAGGCTATGGTTTTTCCAGTAGTCATGTATGGATGTGAGAGTTGGACTGTGAAGAAGGCTGAGCACCAAAGAATTGATGCTTTTGAAGTGTGGTGTTGGAGAAGACTCTTGAGAGTCCCTTGGACTTCAAGGAGATCCAACCAGTCCATTCTGAAGGAGATCAGCCCTGAGATTACTTTGGAAGGAATGATACTAAAGCTGAAACTCCAGTACTTTGACCACCTCATGAGAAGAGTTGACTCACTGGAAAAGACTCTGATGCTGGGAGGGATTGGGGCCAGGAGGAGAAAGGGACGACCAAGGATGAGATGGCTGGATGGCATCACGGACTCGATGGACGTGAGTCTGAGTGAACTCTGAGAGATGGTGATGAACAGGGAGGCCTGGCATGCTGCGACCCATGGGGTCGCAAAGAGTCGGATACGACTAAGTGACTGAACTGAACTGATGAACATTAGGGTGCTACATGTATCTTCTTGGTTTGCTCTGGGTATGGATGAGATAACATTTAAATTGGTTGACTTTGAGGAAAGCAGATTGCCCCTATCATCAGGTGGGTGAATATAACAAGACTCACCTCCTACAAGCAACAGGGAATCCTGCCAGCAGATGGCCTTTGGACTTGAACTGCAATGCCAGCTGTTCCCTGGGTCTCCGTCTTGATGGCCTTTCACCTTGAACTACAGATTTCGGACTTTGCAGCGTCCATAATCATGTGAGTCGATTCTCTAAAATAAATTTCTCTCTCTGTGTGTATACACATACACAGATCCTATGGATTCTTTCTCTAGAGAACTCTGACAAATACAACCCAGTAGTAACAACCCAGAGTATCTCCAGGCATTGCCAGGGGTAGAATAGTCTCAGTGGAGAACCATCGCTGCTGAGGCTGGCATTGTTTCGTGGCATAGTACCTGAAAAGGCTGACCTGGCTACAATAGTCCAGAACCAAATGCAAGCAAAAATACCTCCTGGAAGGTGTTCTCTATGTGTGGTTCCAAGCCTGGTCTGACAGCAGGGGTTTGAAGGAACCTCTGGAATATCTTGAGCTAAAACTAGTCAACGTGGTCTTCAGCCATTAAATTCTCTCTTCTAGAAAAACTGTATCATATTTGCCTGTTTTACTTCAAAGAAAAATTAAAGCATATCACCTTTAAATCCAGTCCTTATGCTTCTAAGTCTCTTCAGTCATGTCCGACTCTGTGTGACCCCATAGACAGCAGCCCAGCAGGCTCCCCCGTCCCTGGGATTCTCCAGGCAGAACACTGGAGTGGGTTGCCATTTCCTTCTCCAATGCATGAAAGTGGAAAATGAAAGGGAAGTCACTCAGTCATGTCCAACTCCTAGCGACCTCATGGACTGCAGCCTACCAGGCTCCTCTGTCCATGGGACTTTTCAGGAAAGAGTACTGGAGTGGGGTGCCACTGCCTTCTCCGCCAGTCCTTATAGACTCTCATTTTTAAGACTTTCAGTTACCTTGTGTTGATAAATAGCATATCACTTAGAGAAGATGAGCCATAAATTAGCTGAAATCAATATAGATTTTAAATATGAGTAGAAGGATCCTGAGATAATCAGTTTTTTTAAGGGGGCAAAGAAATATTATTCAGTCATTATTCCTGGGTGGTAAACTTGAATGTTTTAAGTCCTTGCTGAAAGCAGTATTGGATGACTCCAAAAGTACCTCATGAGAAACGCTGGGGTAGATGAATTGCAAGCTGGAATCAAGATTGCTGGGAGAAATATCCATAACCTCAGATATGCAGATGATACCACCCTTATGGCAGAAAGTGAAGAGGAACTAAAAAGCCTCTTGATGAAAGATAAAGAGGAGAGTGAAAAAGTTGGCTTAAAGCTCAACATTCAGAAAACGAAGATCATGGCATCCAGTCCCATCACTTCATGGGAAATAGATGGGGAAACAGTAGAAACAGTGTCAGACTTTATTTTGGGGGGCTCCAAAATCACTGCAGATGGTGACTGCAGCCATGAAATTACAAAACGCTTGCTCCTTGGAAGAAACATTATGACCAACCTAGTTCAGTTCAGTTCAGTCACTTAGTCACGTCCAACTCTTTGCAACCCCATGAACTGCAGAATGCCAGGCCTCTCTGTCCATCGCCAACTCCTGGAGTCTATCCAAACCCATGTCCATTGAGTCGGTGATGCCATCCAACCATCTCATCCTCTGTTGTCTCCTTTTCCTCCTACCCTCAATCTTTCCCAGCATCAGGGTCTTTTCAAATGAGTCAGCTCTTTGCATCAGGTGGCCAAAGTATTGGAGTTTCAGCTTCAACATCAGTCCTTCCAACAAACACCCAGGACTGATCTGCTTTAGGATGAATTGGCTGGATCTCCTTGCAGTCCAAGGGACTCTCAAGAGCCTTCTCCAGCACCACAGTTCAAAAGCATCAATTCTTCGGTGCTCAGCTTTCTCTATAAGCCAACTCTCACATCCATACATGACCACTGGAAAAACCATAGCCTTGATTAGATGGACCTTTGTTAACAAAGTAATGTCTCTGCTTTTTAATATGCTGTCTAGGTTGGTCATAACTTTCTTTCCAAAGAGTAAGCATCTTTTAATTTCACGGCTGCAATCACCATCTGCAGTGATTTCTGGAGCCCCCCAAAATAAAGCCACCCACTGTTTCCATTGTTTCCCCATCTATTTCCCATGAAGTAATGGGACTAGATGCCATGATCTTAGTTTTATGAATGTTGAGCTTTAAGCCAACTTTTCACTCTCCTCTTTCACTTTCATCAAAAGTTTCTTTAGTTCTTCTCCACTTTCTGCCATAAAGGTGGTGTCATCTGCGTATCTGAGGTTATGGATATTTCTCCCGGCAATCTTGATTCCAGCTTATGCTTCTTACAGCCCAGTGTTTCTCACATGTACTCTGCATATAATTTAAATAAGCAGGGTGATAATATACAGCCTTGACGTACTCCTTTTCCTATTTGGAAGCAGTCTGTTTTTCCATGTCCAGTTCTAACTGGTGCTTCCTGACCTGCATACAGGTTTCTCAAGAGGCAGGTCAGGTGGTCTGATATTCCCATCTCTTTCAGAATTTTCTACAGTCTATTGTGATCCACACAGTCAAAGGTTTTGGCATAGTTAATAACACAGAAATAGATGTTTTTCTGAAACTCTGTTGCTTTTTTCATGATCCAGCGGATGTTGGCAATTTGATCTCTGGTTCCTCTGCCTTTTCTAAAACCAGCTTGAACATCTGGAAGTTCAAGCCAGGCTTCAGCAATACGTGATCCATGAACTTCCAGATGTTCCACTTAGCATATTAAAAAGCAGAGACATTATTTTGTTAACAAAGGTCCATCTAATCAAGGCTATGGTTTTTCCAGTGGTCATGTATGGATGTGAGAGTTGGACTATAAAGAAAGCTGAGCACCGAAGAACTGATGCTTTTGAACTATGGTGTTGGAGAAGACTCTTGAGAATCCCTTAGACTGCAAGGAGATCCAACCAGTGCATCCTAAAGGAGATCAGTCCTTAGTGTTCATTGGGAGGACCGATGTTGAAGCTGAAACTCCAGTACTTTGGCCACCTGATGCAAAGAGCTGACTCATTTGAAAAGACCCTGATGCTGGGAAGGATTGAAGGCAGGAGGAGAAGTTGACAACAGAGGATGAGATGGTTGGATGGCATCACCGACTCAATGGATAAGAGTTTGAGTAAACTCCCAGAGTTGGTGATGGACAAGAAGGCCTGGTGTGCTGCCGTCCATGAGGTCACAAAGAGTTAGACACGACTGACTGACTGAACTGAACTGAAAAGTACCTCTATTGATGACAAGGATACTTCCATCAAAAATGAATATGAAGGCTTTATTAAATGAAATGTGAATTGAAGCAAACAGTATTTACAAATTTGTATCTTATTTTAAATGTGCTTTGAGTTGTTCATGTCACTAAATAAATTTAGGATCACAAGGAGACATTTGACTGTTTCCCTATATCTATAAATTTGGCTCAAATGTATTTTTGCAGATTGTCTTGCTGACACAGGAAGGAACCCTGAATAGTCGGCATCCTTGGCATTCTTAAGGTGAAGGGATCGAAGTCACTAAGCTCCTCGCCTTCCTCCTTCCAGGTTTCTACTCTGCCTTTTTCTCCACTTCCTTTTCCCATCAATCCCCATCCCACACATCCCAGCCTCCTCCTTGGTTTCCTTAATCTCCTTGTTTCCTCCTTCTTCCTTTCAGATATGTACCTTTCAAAGATCTCCATCCCCTTGTGCTTCTGTACCCATTCTTCTTTCTGTCAAATTTGATGAAAAGAAGAGAAAAATTTAGAAGAAGGGGGTAAGATCGGTTCTTCTTCCATTAATGAGAATGTCAGCATGGAGAGCCTCCACAAAGGAACCAGGTCTGGGAAAAGTCACACAGAGGATGTTTCCATCCATACACCCGGCAGAATGTCACTCACTGTCCTCCCATGTGAATCTCAGTATGGGACACATAGTTTCAACAAAGCAAACAGAAAGAAAAGTCAGGGTTATAGAGTGCTTCTACTGCAGGGATGAATTTGCTTCAAGAATCAGCATTTTTTCTTGATTTGGCTCCATGTCCACCCATCAAAAGTAGGAAATATTTTCAGCTGGGTGTTAGAAACCTCTGCCTTCCTCAGACATCCTAATGAGCCTATGGGACACTGTTGTTGCTCAGTCGCTAAGTCGTGTCTGACTCTTTGCCACCTCATGGACTGCAGCATGCCTGGCTTCCCTGTCCATCACTATCTCCCAGATTTTGCTCAGACTTACGTCCGTTGAATTGGTGATGCCATTCAATCATCTGATCCTCTGTTGCCCCCTTCTCCTCCTGCCCCCAATCTTCCCCAGAATCAGGATTAGCCACCCACAAAACTGCGGAAGGGAACTTTAGTTTGTGATAGTGGCTGGGAAATGCCCATTTCCCGGGTTTCATGACCTTCTGAGGCAGGTCCCTCCACTTCACCTTGAATCCCCCGCATCTCTGGAGCCCCTGAGCCCACCTCCACTGCACTGCACATCATATTCCCCTGATGTTGCTCTTCTGGTACCTCAGTGTTTTCCCTCCTGGACATTTCAGCTCCTTTCTTCCAGGAGCATATCCCTTTCCTTTTCCTATCCTTTTCTTTCTTTTCCTTTCCAAGTCTGACCGTCTTGCCAAGGAGAGAATGGGTGAGAAAAGGAGGTAATACCTCTTATCTTTTTAGTGACAACTATGAGAATGAAGTGGAATGAATGCCTCTGTAAATTACTCTCCCAAGCTTCCATTGTCTGTCTGCATTCTTTGATGAGTTTCCTCAAAAGCTCCTGCTAGAAATATGTGAACAAATGATTAGGTTGTGCTTACCTTCTTTTTGTTTATTTTTGACTGCACTGGGTCTTTGTTGCTGCCCGCAGGCCTTCTCCAGTTGCAGTGAATGGGGGCTACTCTTCGTTGTGGTGCCTATACTTCTCACTGCGGCGGCTTCTCTTGTTGCAGAGCACAGGCTCTAGGCACACAAGCTTTTGCAGTTGTGGCACTTGGGCTTAGTTGCCCTGCAGCATGCGGAATTTCCCCAGGGCAGCGATCGAACGTGTCCCCTACATTGGCAGGCAATTCTTAACCACTAGACCACTAGGGAAGTCCATGTATTTACTTTATTTTTTATCTCCATTAGTCATAGGTAATGTTTCTTATTTACATTATCTCTTCATTACTTTTCCTTGTGTTCCCATGAAAAAGATGAATTGGCTAAAATGAGTAGGTCTGGAATTTGGATGTGTCTTGCTCTCCCACAAGTATATAAACTTTATCACACCTTTGCCCAGATCCTTCCCTAATAAGTGTAATTTATAGGTGTTTTGGGGCTTCCCTGATAGCTCATTTGGTAAAGAATACGCCTGCAATGAGGGAGACCCTGGTTTGATTCCTGGGTTGGGAAGATCCACTGGTACCCACTCCAGTATTCTGGGGGCTTCCTTGTGGTTCAGCTGGTAAAGAATCCGCCTGCAGTGTGGGAGACTGGAGTTTGATTCCTGGGTTGGGAAGATCCTCTGGAGAAGGGAAAGGCTACCTACTCCAGTATCCTGGCCTGGAGAATTCCATGCACTATGAAGAGTCAGACACGACTGAGTGACTTTCACTTTTCCCTTTCATAGGTGTTTTAAAATGATTAATCTTGTAGATACTTATTTTCCCTAATGTGTTCAAAAGAATGCATGTGGGACCAGTTAGACTTTTTTCAGAGGTTAACTCCAGTCATTAAATAGGTTGAGTCACTTGTGACCTTATAAGGCAAAGGTCTATAAGACCAAGGCTTGCAATTCTCCCTTTATAAAAGCTCTTAAGCTGTCCCTTCTTTTGATTCCCTGTTGTCAGCACATTGGTCTGAACCCATGTGACTCTCTGGCTTAGAGGTCGCAATCTACTACTGTAGCAAATCCTGCCACCAGTCTGTCTAGACCACACACCTTATCTATTTTGCACACTATCCAGCCCCCATTGCCAGCAGGTGCATTTCTGCCTGAGGGCTTCTCTGATGCTACCAGATGCCATCATAGCACCTGGGTGTCAGGCTGGGAGTTCTGGGGAACCTCAAATCCCTACCCCCAGGAGCAGCCTCAGTCAGTGACCGCTGGGAGCTCACGTATAAACACCCCGGCTCCTGCATCCCTTAGGGGGGATCCCTCGGCTCTCTGTGTTCCACACTGGTCCCCAAGTCCCCCAACAAGGTTAATCTCCAGTTACCCAGAGTGGTAAACTGCCTGACAGAGGACACGTTGCTGGCTGCCTCTGTTTCCCACCTCTCCCTGCTAGTCCCACACTGGTGTTTCCTGGCATCATCCCCCACAATCAGTGATTTTCACTTGAATCTTCATCTCATTGTTGACTTCTGAAGGAACTCATTCTGAGACACTGCCTCTCATGTCAGCTCCCACTAAACAGTTGTGTTATATTGAACTTTTAAAAAGTTCAAGGAGGTTAAAAAACCAAAAACTTTGTTAACATCATCTCCATTCATAAATCATCGGCAACTTGCAGTAGATAAAGTACAGATGGTTTTAGTCTGTGGCTTGAGATTCTATATCATGTGGCTTTTTTGTACTCGCTATAATCCTGTTTCCTACAATTTCCTTCCACTCAGAATGGAGCTTCCAGCCATTCCCAGGGGACACAGTGCTCGTCTGGACCGCCAAGCATCTGCTGGCACTATACTCACTACTCAAGCACACCACCATCTCCCACCCCACCCCACTCCCCCACTCCCCCATTTCAGTGTATCTAAGGCCACCAACCGTCGTGACCATCGCCCTCTTTATGGGCCTTTTTGCTGAACACACTGCAAAACTTTGGTACTTTGCCTCTTCTTTATTCTGATATTTACCATATTTTTTTTTTCAATTCCCATCCTGGCCTCCCACCTGAACTCTAAACCTCTCTTAGAGTAATGTAGCCATTTTCTGTCTTTAGGACCTGGAATGTAGCTCTACAAATACTAGATGAGGAGACAAAATTCATACTCTGCCATTTATTAAATGTGTGACTGTGGGCAGTATATATACATCATCTCTTGGAGCTTGTTTCTGTATTTGTGATAGATCTGTAAGGTAATACTACATACAGTTTGGATGATTTGAGTGACACAATACATGTGAAAAATGCTCTCAAAACTATCAAATGGTATCTAGTTAGTCATGATTAAGTGGTTGCCAGATAGTTCCTCCAGCTGCTGCTGCAAGGGGAATGATCAAGTTATGTAAGACAATGTAGCCATTTTCTGTCTTTAGGACCTGGAATGTAGCTCTACAAATACTAGATGAGGAGACAAAATTCATACTCTGCCATTTATTAAATGTGTGACTGTGGGCAGTATATATACATCATCTCTTGGAGCTTGTTTCTGTATTTGTGATAGATCTGTAAGGTAATACTACATACAGTTTGGATGATTTGAGTGACACAATACATGTGAAAAATGCTCTCAAAACTATCAAATGGTATCTAGTTAGTCATGATTAAGTGGTTGCCAGATAGTTCCTCCAGCTGCTGCTGCAAGTGGGAATGATCAAGTTATGTAAGACAAGCAGCTCCCTAGAGATAAAGAATGAGTATCAGGAAAAACCAGCAAAAAAAAAAAAAAAATGTATGTATCATTATGATGAGTTTTATAGAACCAGTTCATGGGCAATAAAATAGCTTGATTCTGTCTACTTCATATATTCATTAATCCTGCAAAAGTTTATTGTTTGGATGTCAGATCATTTTTCTCCTTTGCTCAGAACCCTGAGATGGCGCTTCTTTTCACTCAAGAGTAAAACCCAAGGTCCTTAAAATGGCCTAAAAAACCCTTTCACCACCTGCAAACCACTCCCACCCTCCTCCTGAACTTGTCTCCTGTTACTTTTCTCCAGGCTGACTGCAGCCACCCACCCCTCCCGGTGTTCCTCAAAGCCCTGAGGGTGGTGACTGCTGCTCTCAGTCCTTTGCTTCAGCCCTTTCCTCTGCCCGGAAGGCTCTGCTTCCGGATGCACGCTTGGCAAACTCCCAAACTCTCCAAAGCTCTCCTTAGTGAGACCTACACTGACCACCCTATTTGATATTATAACCTATTCTCCTGGTCTGGTTCTCTCTTTACTCAACTCCATTCTTTTTACTGTAGTACTTCTAACATATCTTACCATGCCCTTGTTTATTGATTGTGGTTGTTTGGTGTTTATTACCAGGAAGGCTTAGATTTATTGACTAACAGATCTTCCGAGTGCCCAGGATAGTGCCTGGGACAGAATAGCCACTGAATGAATATAGTTGCTGAATTTGTTGACTTAAGGTCTCACTGTGCCTGCAAATAAAATAGCTGTGATCCTTAAACTTGTGCAATTATAGCTTAACAGGGATACCCATCTAACTAATCTTATCGACAACTAATTATGTGCCAGGCAATATATAAGGTCTTAGAGATACAGTGGGCTTCCTTGGCAGCTCAGATAGTAAAGAATCTGTCAGTAATGTAGGAGACCCGGGTTTGATCCCTGGGTCAGGACGATTCCCTGGAGAAGGGAATGGCAACATGCCCCAATATTCTTGCCTGGAGAATTCCATGGACAGAGGAGCCTGGTGGGCTACAGTCCATGGGGTCGCAAAGAGTGGGACATGACTGAGCAACTTTCACTTTCACTAAAGATACTACAGCAAATGAAGGACAGTTTCCTTGCTGTCAGATAGCTAATCCTTGTGAAATGATATCTTGATGTTATAAAAATTCAGGTGTTAATGTATTTGAGATACTCGGCCACCAAATTTAAAATTCTTGATTATTGTTTTCACCTCCCTGTCTTGCGGACAGTCCCAACGAGCACCCTGTTTTGCACATAGTCAACCTCAGCAATAAGGTGTCTTAAAACAAACACTGGATTGTGTAGCTTCCAAAACCTGACTTCTACACTCAGTGTGAAGTCATATTTTAATTGTATAGTATACTTTACCATCCAAGAAGCTATTTTTTGAGATTTTTTGAAGACCTATTGCTTTGAGTTGCTAAATACTAGATAATACATCAAAGAATATATGGCAGAAATTAATCTTGTCCCCTCCCCCCAAATATAGAAAAGACATAAGAGTAGGCTTCTAAAACTCTGGTGACCATTCTGGTTCTTGTCCTGGCCTTGCCACTAGACCAGTCATATAACAGTGACAGGCAGAGTGTATGGCTCAGGTCTTGCTTCAGGAGGATACCTGCTGCAGCAGGTGAGAGGCGGGTTAGCTGAAGGCCTCCAAGCTCTCAAACCTCCAGCATCCACAGTGTCCAGACGAAGACCATGGGCTCTGGGGCTGCTCCAAGCCAACAACAGGACATTCCTGTCCACCTCTCTAATGGCCAGTCTTGGCTCTGAGTCTTCATACCAGCCAGGCCAAAGAATCCTCCAAGCTGTTCTTGGGGGCTCTTCCTGTACAATCCTTCCCACATCCTTGTCTGAGGCTCTCCCTCTTATCCCACTGCTTCTTCCCTTTAGCTTTATGGAATATTCCTTGCATAAATCTTACAATTCTAACTCTGCTATTATTTCCCAGAGAACTTGAAACAATGCTGCTGGTGCCAGGAGTGGTTCCAGAAAGCTGATAAAAGATGGGGTTTGAGACTGACCATTCATCCCAGGCTGGCAAGGAGGGTCCCTGTCCAAGTGGTATGTGGGGCACAGCTAGTCCTTGGCATAGATGGTTGTTCATCTGCTAAAAAACAGTCTCTACTGATGAGCATGGGGTCATCTGGTAGAGAGGAATACCTTTGCCAGTGCAGTGGATCAGTGACTTGAAAGTTATGGGGCG
>SJYC01127109.1:0-18477 GCA_006408675.1 Madoqua kirkii
GGGCGGCGGGGGCGCGGGGCGGGGGGAGTGCGGGTTCGGTGTTATAAAAGGAGAGTAGATGTGGAGGATTCCCTGCAGAGTGACAATGAGAACTGGAATCAGATGGTTAAAGGCTCATGGGGGAGGCAGAGTCATCTCTAGTCCCTTGCAAAGAGGCTGCTGTGTCTGGCAGGGGAAGAGGATGATGTGAAAAGCAAGCCCAAGATTTCAGGAAGTGTGCATCTCCAGAATGTTTCGAGTGCTTACCGAGGGCATCCTGTTACACAGGAGCCAAAGACCTGGCTGGGACAACCTGAGACCATGAGCTGTGAAATGGGTGATGAATGGGCGGCCCTGGTTTGGCTCTGCTGACGGCCCTGAACATGCAAACTTGTAGAGGTAGCCTGCACTGCCTAGTTAAGATCCAGACTCTGCTTGAGCAGGAAGACACCATAGAGGCCTCTCCCTGCAAGACAGTATCTGCTCCCCGACCCCCTGCCTTTAGGAGTAGCCCCCATTACCTCTCCTGGCTGCCTGGCCAGTCACTTGGGTTAAACCCAACAGAGGACATGCTGAGCTTTTTGAGGGAGGAGAGAGATTACCCCCCAGAGGACCAGCAGGAGTTAGCCAGCATCCACTGTCAGGGGAGAGGCCCACCGAGGGACTGGGGTGTGAGGGGGCTGGAAGACCAAAGAGGACAAGTGGGAAAACCTTGACTTGGACTCACTTTCTAGAAACATGAGATTTAACACTCCAGCATGGACCCTGGAAGAAGGAGGCAAACACTTAAGTTTTTATTCCAGTTGCAGAGCAGAGGTGAAATGCCTGAGTTACCGCAGCAGATGGTAAAATAGGATAGAAAAAGTAGATGGAAAATAGGATCAGAAACAGTTCATATTCCTTGGAATGAACAACGGTATTCATTTACAGTTTTGCACCAGGGCTGTGTTAGCTCGCCCACCTCCTGTCTTAATATAGTCCAAAGAGATCTGGGCCATCTGGACATCCCGCAGAACAGCACACCAATTCATTACATTTGTAAAATAAAGACACGACTAGTACGCTCAAGACCTTGGTAAGAAATGTGTGTTCAAAAAGATGGGAAATAAATGCTGAAGAGTTTCAAGGACAGGAATCCTAAGACTAGGACTGAAAAAATGGGGTGCACATTTTTAGGGTCAGGGACACAGTAGGGTATCCCTCCAAAGTGAAGACACATGGTTATATCTCGGATTCCCTATTACAAAGAAGGGAGTACAATGCCTGGGGAGCCTTTTCACGTTCTGGCAGCCAAGTACTTCACATCTAGGAATCCTGCCCCTGGTCCATGCATTGAAGGGCATGACAAACTGCCAGCTTTGATGGAACCCGGGGCAGGGAGGACTACACAGCAGGGCCAAGATGTAGCAAAAGCAGCCTCCCCACTTAGAGCAGAACATCTGGTAGACCCTGTGATGTGGGATGTGTCAGTCAGCGTAGAGTTCATGGTAAGCCCAAGGAGGATCACAGCTTAGAGCCTTGGGTTTCTAGAGTAAGGCCAGATCATCTATAATGGGGAATTATACGCATCTCCTAGTGTTTTACTGAGACCTGAGAGAGGCAGTGCTTGACTATAGTGTCCAATGACCGTCCTCCCACAGCTGTCCACTGGGAGGTGGGTTCTGTCTCACCTGTCCTTCCGTAAAGTGAAAAGGGCCCAGCAACAATCCATTAGAACGTGGAAATGTCCTGGCTTGAGCCGAGTAAGACCAGAGGGCATGAGTCGGCTGCACAAATAGGAAGCCTCAATCTCTGCATCACCCACGTGATTGCATCAGCCCTCCTTCCTCAGCTCTCTTCTGTGGTCATAGAGCAGGGTACCTTACAAATAGCTGATAGAGGAGGAAAAATCCCCAGCAGAGTTTACAGGTGAACTGGCAAGGTTTGAGGGGTACAAACTGAAAGTAAATAGCATTATAACCTCATTCAGGTGAGAGACAGTAGAGAGGGGAATCTTCCTTGTGGGCAAGAGTATACCTAGTCATCCAGGTTATGTGGAAGGAGAAAAGGCCCAAGGTGAGAACATATACAAATTGCTATTATTGGCCAATGCCCCAACCAGTCAAGCACCTGGAAGGAAAAGGACGGTGGGAAACAAAGTCCAGGGTAAAGGCAGATGGGAATGGACACGGCAGGTGACCATTTTCACATGATACTACCCAACAAAGTGTTTGTCGCTTAGTCTTGTCCAGCTCTTTGCAACCCAGTGCACTGTAGCCTACCAGGCTCCTCTGTCCATGGCATTCTCCAGGCAAGAATACTGAAGTGGGTAACCATTCTCTTCTCCAGGGGATCTTTCCAACCCAGAGATCGAACCCAAGTCTCCTGCATTGCAGGGCAGGCAGTTCTTTCCCATCTGAGCCACAGAGGAAGCCCAATCAAAAGGCATCCACAGTAACCACTGAACAACCAACAAGACAAGCTGATTCAGCCAGTCGACATTAGCGAGCTTGCAACACTGGACACTCTAGAGCTGGCCTGGTGGGTACATGAACGTAGTGCCCACAGTGACAGTGGCAGAGACTACATGTGGGCCAAGCAGCATGAACCTCCACTTACCAAAGCCAGGCTGACTACTGACTCCTCTGTAGACTGCCAGCAACAGAAACCAGTGCTGCACCCTTGAACTGGCACTGTTTCCTAGGGACCAGCAGGTCACCTACTGATGAGTTGATGACATCGGGCTCCCATTACTCTGGAAGGGCCAGGTGTTTCTCCTCTATTAATATAGAGTCCTATTTCAAGTATGGACTTGCTTTTCCTGCCCAAGAGCCTCAACCAGGACCACTGTCCAGAAGCTAAGAAGCACCTGCTCTATAGTCATGGAAAACTACACAACATAGCATCTGAATAGGGAACACACTTCACAGCAAAGGAGATCATGTGATCCACAAGACACATTACACACTGCTCCCCCAGAGGCAGCCATGTGACACAGCAGTGCATTGGCTTTTTAAAGGTGCAGATGCAGCACCAACTCAGAGGCTGTAATCTACAAAACTGGGATGCTGTCCTCCAGAATGCAGAATAAATCCAAGTGGGAGATCTCTATATGGTGCTTATAAAACGACTACACAGGCCTGGAAACTAAGGAGCAGAAGCAGGAGTGGCCCCACTTGCCATCATTCTAAATGGTCCTCTGGGGCAGTCTATGTGCTTTCTGTTCCTACAGCTCAGGGCTCTGCAAAGGAGACACATTCTTGGCAGAGGATAGAGCAAGAGTTCTACTGAGCTATGGATGTTGCCTGGATGTTTTGGACTCACTGTGTCCAGGACCAACAGTGAGAAGAGGAACTCCTTCTCAGCCATGCTGGCAGGAGTGATGAACTCACATGAGCAGGAAGAGGTAAGGCTGCTTTTCTACATCGGGATATGTGGGATCACTGCAGAGCCCAGGTGACCACTCAGGCGCCTCTCAGTACTTCTTAGCCCCCATGCTCACTGCAGAAGGATCTCTGTAGTATTCTTCACCTTACAAGGGTAAGATTACCAGAGTCTCAGAACCTTCCATCAAAAGTGCTTTTTACCACACCTTTCTCCTGTCCATCAGTCCCTTCAGATCAGGATTTGATCAGTATTATGGCCTGAGGCTTCTGACTTAATCCTGTTCTCTCCCTCCTTGTCTTTCACAGGCTTCCCACCCCCAGTACATGTCTTGGCCTTCTAATTCTATCTCTGGAAAATTCAAAGTGGCATAACGGGTTTAGGTTATTGTTTAATCTTTTCTCCATCTAAAAATGAGGAAAACTGAGTAGGTATATAGAGTAGACATCATTGTTAAGTCCTGATTTAACATTTCTTTAGTTTTTAAAAGTACAGTGGGAGAAATAGTTAGAAAATGATTCATTTATTAATGAGCTTGCTCAGAAATCAAGGAAATCACAAGTCAAAACCAGTCACTAGTTTGCAAAGGAAATACCTTTCATAAAGCCTGAAAACAAAAGTTCAGCAAAAAGTTAAATCAAAAGCATGTTCATTCTTCCCATCCTTGCTAAAACCTGGTGCTCATACCTGTTGCTTGAGGAGTTTTATTCTATGATAGTGCAGTGTTAAGCATGACTCATAGGCTTTAAGTGATACTAAATAACCTTTGATATGATCTTTCATTAAAAGTGGTATTTTATACTACAATCAGATACACTTTTATCTTATTGATCTGATTTTTCTGTGGCTCTTAAGAGTGTCACCAAACAAAGTATAATTAGGACAAGTTCAAGTTTATGTTTGGTGGTGCTAGTGGTTTGGTCACTAAGTCATGTCCAACTCTTGCGACTCCATGGAATGTAGCCCACCAGGCTCTTCTATCCATGGAATTTCTCAGGCAAGAATACTGGAGTGGGTTGCCATTCCATTCTCCAGGGGATCTTCCCGACCCAGGGGTTGAATCTGGGTCTCCTGAATTGCAGGTGGTCTCCTGCATTGCAAGCAGATTCTTTACCAATTGAGCCACCATCTTATTGATCTGATTTTTCTGTGGCTCTTAAGAATGTCATCAAAGAAAGTAAAACTAGGGCAAGGTCAATTTTATGTCTACTACACAGTAACTGGAAATTAGGAATGCACAATTAATGTTTATATTTGTGCACTTTTTAGCAAATGTGTGGTACTGAAAGACATAATCCGCTCTACTCAGAAGCAGTTCTTTTTTACAAAAGGAAAATGTGTTGGCAACTGCTCCGTTTCCATGGATTTATGATTCTAATAGGTCCTGAAAATAAAACCCAGTCGTTGCCAAAGTCCCACTTATGTTTTACATCAATAACATGCCCTTTATCCCTGCTTATGCATTGGGAAACACAAAAAGAACATCGTTAGTTAAAAATCCTAATGGACTGATTTGGAGGGAGGGGAGATGTGTGGGAGCTGACAGCTAACACTTTATTTTTATGAAAAAGAGGAAAATTGCACAAAATAGTGACAAATTAAAAAAAAACACAATGAACTTTTTCCAGAATACATTTGAAAGCATATAGTTCAAATTTAAACCATTTTCAGTATGTAATGATGTTAACTCACTGCAGGAGACCTCAAGCAATACGAGAGATACAGTTATATCTAAGAAATTCTACTTAGAGAAACAAGTGCACTTTACATTTAATTCTCTAATTCTGGTGACCACAAAAAGAGGAACCAGAAGGTTACAGGGTTTAATCCTCATTTAACTGGAAAATCAAATCAAATCACCAACTTGAACTCCATTCCCTAAATAAGCAACTCAATTTTAGCCACACCTTAGTGTGATCTGGGAGAACTTTCCAAATTCTCAGTGGCCAAGTCCCACTTCAGACTAATTAAATCAGAATTACTGTTTTTGGGGTTTTTTTTAATCCACAGGTGATTCTGATGTGTGGCAAGATTGAGATCCCCTACCTTGGATACTGCAATAATTTTAAGTTTTAGCTTACTAGTTAGAGTTATTTTAAGTTTTAAACCAGATTAAATAACAAATCTCTGCTGCTGGATGAAAGCATATTTGCCAAGTTATCTGTAATTTTACTACAGTACTGGAAAAAGAATGGAATCCAAATGCCTGGTTAACAGTATGTCTGATGGTCTTCCAGTCCTGGGGGCAGCCATGTGACTGAGTTCTAGGCCTTTAAATAGACAGGAAACACTGCTAGGTCTTCTCCCTCTGGGATGAAAGGATAGAGTCCTACTGGGTTTCATCTTTTCTCCATTCTCCTAGCCCTGAACTCTGATACAGATCTGGAAACTGAGAGTTGCCTGTTGCAGTCAGGAAACAGCAGAGAAACAAGGCAGTCAGAAAAAGACAAGTACAGTGTGATTTCACTCACATGTGGAATCTCAAAAACCTGAACTCATAAAACCAGAATAGACTGATGGTTGTCAGAGGTTGGGAGGGAAGGGAGGGCATGGAGCATAGGGGAAGTGGACAGGTATTAGATATTTGAAGAATTAACTTGGTTAACTGTAAAATTATAGAAAACTTTTGTTGTTGTTGTTGTCCTATGAAACCAATCTTACTGTGAAATTTTTGACAGCACACAGATTGGATAAATAACATCATTAATAATAATCTAGGACTTAGGTATGTGACTTTTTTTTCTTCTTGGTGAGAAGGCAGATGAACAGAGTTTGATGTATTGGGTTAGCTAGACAGTTTCTTTGGGGTTTTTCAGTAAGATCAGATGGAAAACCTCAAACGAACTTTTTGGCCAACCCAATGTTTGACAGCTACATGGATGTGTCTGAAAGGATGGGGGTGATGCAAACTGTGGTGTTGAAAATATAAATATATCTCTTTCGGGTAGGGTGTGTACATGAAGATTTTATCATTGTTATTGGCTAGTACACACCATTCTATTTGCCTAATAGGTGCTGCAATGGACCTTCTGCCGTTCTTGTTCTGTATTCTCTCCTCTTGAGCTTTCACTAGAGGATCTGTGAATTAGAGATAGTAGTCCATAGTCATGTTGAGTTTGGAGTCAGACTGACTGGATCAAAACTACTGAATGTTTCCCCTTTGTACATAACTTGAGGGGAAAGACCTACTTAACTGTTTTTATGAGACTTAAAAGAGCTTATCCAAACATAATATTTAAGGCAAACAGAGCTGTTTGCTTAGCAATTGTCTATGTGCTGAATAGTGCTATAGGTGTTTGGGAAGTAATGATGGTCCCTGTCCTCAAGAAGCAAAGTCCAGTGAAATACCAGTCTCAAGCCTGATGTCTTAAGAGGTGGGAAACATGTGATTTGGAAAACAGTAAAATCTGATGCTTGACACCCCTGGGATCAAACTTGCTCTGGTTTCCCAGTGGCCCTCCAAACTATATATCAGTATACCATTCTGCAGAACCTATGAAAGAGACTGCTTTTAGGAACAGGATCTTTGCAGATATAATTAAGGACCTCTGAATGACAGCATCCTTGATATCCTGATGGGCCCTAAATCCAAAGCCACGTGTCTTTATAACATATGAAAGACAGGAAGACAAAGAAGAGAAAGACACGTGAAGACAGAGGCAGAGACTGCAGTCGTGCAGTCCAAGCCAAGGAATGCCTGGAACCGCTAGAAGCTGGAAGGGACAAAGAATGTTACCCTAGAACCCTCAGAGGGTCACAACCTCGCTACTAGCATGATTTCCAAAACTGTTAAGAGAATAAATTATTTTGTTGACCAGAGCAAGTTTGTGGAGTGTTTCCTCATCTGTAAGATGGGGATAACATCCTAACTAGTCTGACTTCCCAAAGCCTTAAGTAGGGTAACTACCGCCTGGAGGAACTCACAGAGGTTTAAAATGGCAAACATCTCTCGACCGCTTGTTCAAATCATTTATTGTGCTAGGCGCTTTCCATGTATGACTTAGCCATCTATAATTGATTGATCAGGTAACCAAGGCTCAGAGAAATTGAGTGATTTGCCCAAAGCCATCCAGCTAAGAAACGGAAAGAAACGGGGTCGCAATCCTAGCCAACTACCGAAATGTCCCTTTAATGCTCCCTGCTACCCTGATGGTGGAGAAGAGTGAAGGCGAAAGGAGAAGGGGACCACAGAGGATGAGATGCTTAGCATCACCGACTCAGTCGAACAAACGCCAGGAGATCGCGGAGGACAGAGGAGCCTGGCGTGCTGCAGTTCATGGTATCACAGAGTCAGACACGACTTAGCGACTGAAGAACAAGGAGAAGCCCGGCCAACCAAACTTCCACTTCCACAGTCGGTCAGCCTCCACGAGAAGCCGCCAGTTCCGCGGCCGGGAAGGGACAGGGTTAATTACGTCACTTTGAGTAGCCACCATCACGTCATTGACCCACGGATACTTTCTAGGGCCAAAACTCCCGTGCGCCGCACTCGCGCCTCTAGATGACGTATGACTAGAAGCGGACCAGTAGAAATGCCGAATTTCCGTTTTTCCGGCTACTGCCGGCCCCTTAACTCTAGCTCGGCTGAGGAAGCAGAGAAAAGGCTAGGGGGCGGAGCAAGGCGGGGAAGCGGAAGCTCCTGCGGCGGAGCCGGGGCGCGCGCCTGCGGGGGCCACACGTGTGCGGTGAGTGAGGGGGACTCCGGCTGCTCTGGAAGGCCTCGCTCCCTGCCCGGTGCTGGAGTCGGAGGGTTTCTGAGGTAGAGGTTTCACCCTTGCACCCGCCGGGCTGCCTTCTGTGGCCGTCTCTGTTGTGGGAGTTTGGGGATTGACGGGAGCCTCGGGACAAGGGCGGGTGTGCAAGCTCCTCTCCCTACCGCGCTTTCTAGAGAGTGCTGGGTTAGCTTTTATTACCTTCAGCCTCTAAAGTCTGGGTCCGGGCTAGTTCGCTTTCAGTCTTTCTGTTGTATGTTTGCCACTCACTCACTCTGCCTCCGGTCAGGGCCAAGTGTCCAGTTTGCAATCTGAATGTACAGTTGAAAGTTGTTAGCGCTAGGAAGAAACGAACTAGGTGCCGAGACAGAGGATAGGGCAGTCTAAAGAACTGATCTTAAGCCGAGACGCAGAGCTTGGCTAGAGGCATCCCCGAAATCTGCAGGCCCAGGGAAAACTACGTTCAGCCAGAGGCAGTGACTTGAGCACTGCAATGTGGGAGACCTAGGTTCAATCCGTGGGATGGAAAGATCGCCTGGAGGAGGGCATGGCAACCCACTCCAGTATTCGTGGCTGGAGAATCCCTACGGACAGAGGAGCCTGGCGGGCTACAGTCTCAGGTCCCAAAGAGTCGGACACAGCTGAGCGACTAAGCACAGCACACAGACTGAGTTTGAAATTTTTCCTGTAAGCAGTGGGAAACTTCTGAAGGTGCTGGAGCAGGTAAATAACATGGGATAGATGTAATAATGGAAGATTAATCAGGCAGCAGGGAGTGGAATCATAGCAAATTGACTCTAATGGCAGAAAACAATCTGAACAAGAGATGCTGAATAGAGTAATGGAAGGGAAAAAGAGGATATAATTCCAAGACACTGGAATGTGTTGGTTGGATGTTATGGTACAGGGAGATGTGTATAAGAGACAGCGGGAGTGGGTTGCCATTCCATTCTCCAGGGGATCTTCCCGAAATGGGATAGATGTAATAATGGAAGATTAATCAGGCAGCAGGGAGTGGAATCATAGCAAATTGACTCTAATGGCAGAAAACAATCTGAACAAGAGATGCTGAATAGAGTAATGGAAGGGAAAAAGAGGATATAATTCCAAGACACTGGAATGTGTTGGTTGGATGTTATGGTACAGGGTCTACAAGCAAATGCATTTTGTTACGTGAAAGAAGCAAGACCCCAAAGGCCTCTACTGTCTGATTCCATTTATATGACATTTTTGAAAAGTCAGAAAGCTAGAGGGCAGAAAGAAAGATCAAGTGTTGCCAAGAGAGCCAGAAGAGGATGGTTGCCAAGGGGCTCCCCAGGGAACCTCTAGGAGTTGTGGGACAGTTCTGTAAGGTGCTGTGGTGGAGGATACATGACTGTGGGTTTGTCAAAATCAGCACTGTACACCAAAAAGAATGATCTTGACCCTAGGCGAATGAAAAGAAAGCCAACTGACATGCCTGGAAACGGAATGCAGACCTAAACAAAATGAATCTAACGAGTACAGATGTATATCCAGTGGTTAAGACTCCAAGCTTCCAATGCAGGGGGTGCTGAGTTCAAAGCAGTGAGATCCCACATTGCTCTGCATCTCCTGCTTCTGCCCCCTCCCCACCCCATCCCACCCCTCCAGCGACCTCACTGAAGGAGTGAAGGGAAAAGGTTTAACCTAACTAACTTTGAAAAGCAGTGTTTTGAATGGATACTGTTCGGGAAATGACAAACTGTAAATAAACATAGTGTAGTTGATAAAGTTGTTTTTACCAACTATACCCCTGTGGCACATGTTTAGTGTTCAAGACAGTAGTGTGAACTTAATGATACAGAAATACAGGTTTCTTTGTACACAGAAGACTAATGTACATACATATATTACCTAGCCTTGTCTAGTCAAAAGACCAAGAAGCAGAGGAATCAGGGTTCCTTGAAGAATGACTGACTTTAGGACTTGTGCAGGGATAAGGAAAGGTAAACTTGAAAGAAGTGCCAGAAATTAAAGACTTGCTAAGAAGAAAAAAGGATGGACCATGGTAAAAGGACACAGAAACTTAGAGATGTCAAAACTGGAATAATTTAGCAACAAAATAAAGATACTGTGAGTCCATAACCCAACTAATAAAATGTCTATGAGACTATACTGATGTAAATAAATGATTAAATAAATGGAGAGAAGGAAGAAAGTTTACATACAGAAGAATTCAAAATAATAAAGGTAAAAGTAAGTAGGAAAATAGTCACCATTAAAACACAATAATTACTGCAGGCAAGATCCAGTGGAGAGTGTTAAATCAGTGGAAGATACAGGATATTTGCATGCTCTCAAAATGTATCATCCACAACATTTATTAATTGCTGTGGAGATTTTACTGTATTATTGATTCAAATTCTTTAATACTCCCCACTCTTGGAAGTGGAGCTTAATTCCCCTCCTCTTCAGCTTGGGATGAATTTACTAACTTGCTTTTAATAAACAGTATAGAAATAGAAGCAGTAACATTAAAAGGAGACACCTGGCAAACGCTACCCTTAACCGAGTGATCAAGGTTACTAACACTAGTCACGTCGACATCATGCTTTCCGTAATGTGATGGGCTGAGAAGGGTGCTTCTTTATGGTATTCTTCCCTGAAATCTATAATATCAGTAGATTCATGAGAAGATGTCAGACCCGCCCCCAATGTGGGATATTCATTCTGCACAGTGCCAGTCTTGGTCATGAGAAACAAGTGAAAACTGCTAAACTGTCACAGATTAGTGGAAATTAAGAGAAGACTCAATTCAAGAAGGTATGGGCTTCCCAGGTGACTCAGTGGTAAACTATCTGCCAAGCAGGAAAGTAAAGTTCAATCCCTGGGTCTGGAAGATCCCCTGAAGAACGAAATGCAACCCACTCCAGTATTCATGCCTGGAAAAATCCCGTGGACAGAGTAAGTGGGCCCCAGTCCATGGGGTCAAAAAAGAGACGAGTTAGCAATTGAGCAACAACAACGAATTCTGGAATATTAATAGAAAAAGGACATTAGTGGAAAAACTATAAAATCCAAATTTAGCATTATATTAAGGTTGTTTCTTAGTTTTGGTTAATGCATCATGGTAAGTTGTTCACATTAGGGGAAACAGGGGTATACTGTAACTTTCTGTGTATCTTTCCCAACTCTTCTCTAAAACTAAACATAGTGAAATAGAAAGTTCCTGCATAGAGGAGCTGAGGGATGCAGAAGTGGTTATGAAGGCTTCAGCCAAGTGGCTGGAACCGTGCAGTTACAAATGCCTGAAGGAAACTAAGTCAGAGGCCATTCATTTTCCAGAGTGTTCTTTGGGACCCTGCTGGTCCCTTGTGATGTTCCAGGAAAAAGTGGTTCAACCTGGTTGGAAAATCATGTTTACTTTAGCTTGTGCTTGGTGATTAATGGCTTAAATTAGCAAATTAAAAAAATCTAAGAATCTGATTTTCCTTAAAGAAGCCTCATTAATTATTTTCATTTAAATGTTTCCCATTCCCAAATGCCTTTCACTCCAGAACTTTTTTCGTGTACCTATTAATATTTTGAGAAATGTGTTATTCTTCAATGGACAGTTCTCGTCTAGAAATATCTGAAATTGTCAGGGATTCCTAACATCTACCCTAGAGGGTCAGCTTTAGATATTTTGAAATGAGTTGAACATGCAACTTTGGAAAGTACAGAAATAGACAAATAACACATAGTAACTTTTGTTCTTGATATATTCTGCTTTTAGGAGCATTGGGCAGCTGAAGGGTTATCTGTTGTTTGCCCTGTGCACAGTGGGGTCTTAATCCAGAAATAACCTGCTAGCCAGATTCCTTTAAAATGAAATATTCCATATGTCAACAGTCTTATTTTGAAGGTCTTTGAAAATTATCTATTGCCTCTAAAAGGATAACAAACATTTGAAGTTGTTTTTTGTTTTAGCTACATTGGGTTACCTAGGGAACTTTTAGATAATCTTTTGTATTATTTCATTAAATTTGAATGTGATTAAGTGTAATGCATTGTTTGTTCCTGGCTGGGGAAATGGTAATATTATCCGTTTCTTGTCACAAAAATCCTCCCACTGTTGTAAGAAACGCAAACACTGACAGTTGTAGCGTGCTTAGTGTAAATAATGATTTATTTGTAAACTTTACTGTCACTATAATGTTGCCTCCAATACATCACTCACTAGTCAAGGTGTGTGTGTGTGTTCTTAGTTTCTGTATTGGTGTCTAATTTTACTTTTTCAATCTTAGAAATAGTGATTGTGTAGTTCCTGGACTCCTCATGGACACAGATAATTTGTCCTGCATCTGTGGTCAAGGAGTAAATGGGGCAGTGACGACTAAGGACCTTTATTGGATGAGAGCAATTTAGTGATCATTTCTGGATTTTGTTTTTGTTTTCCAGAGTTGCTATAATGGAAGTCAAAGGGAAAAAAGAATTAACAGGTAAAGGTACAAAGACGTCACAAGAAAAAAGCAAATTTCATAAAAACAATGGTAAGATACTCAAAACATGCTTCCCATGTGGTTGTTTTGTCTCTTGGAGGAGGGTTTTGTAGAATGAGAGGGGATGTAGCAGATTCCAATCTATTCATGGGTTAGAGTTAGGATTAAAATAGTGGACCAAGTGTCACTGTGTATGAGTGATTAATATGTTTACTGGCAAGCCAGATCTTTTACTAATTGTGATGTCTTTACTATTCCATCAGGTGTCAGTATTGCAAAATAGAAAAGTCAATGACTAAAGCAGTCTTCATGTTTTTTTTTCTTTCAGCTAGAAATTTTGAGATATAAACACTTTTAATTTGTCTATATGATGTACTTTCTAAGTTCTAAATGTTCCTTTTATTTTTAGACTCCTATTATGTCGTTAACCCCCAAAATACACACACATGAAGACATAAATAATATCTCATCTTGTGATTTGTGCTTAAAACAGAAATATACTTAACTGATGGTAGTGGGTTATCTCTAGAATTATGAGTAGTTTATATATGTATTTCTATACTTTGTAAGTTTTCTATAATGAACCTATGTTATAATTTTATAATTAGAGAAAGTTTTTAAATTTTGTTGTAATTTTTTAAGTCCTTCTGTGCTCCATTTTGAGAGAAGGACTAAGAATGTTTCATTAAAAAATGTGTAATTTTCTGTAACAAATATAGCCCAGTGGCTAAAAGATCCAGGCCCAGGATCATTGAACTAATAACTATTCATTATTATCACTAGATTCAGGTTCTTCAAAGACATTCCCCAAAAAAGTTGTTAAGGAAGGTGGCCCTAAAATCACATCTAAGAACTTTGAGAAAACTGCCACAAAACCTGGGAAAAAAGGTGTGAAGCAGTTCAAGAATAAGCAGCAAGGGGATAGAATACCAAAGAACAAATTCCAGCAGGGAAATAAATTCAGCCAGAAGAGGAAATTCCAGCCAGACAGTAAAAGTGATGGTAAGCACTGATTTCTTCAGCATGGTTTTTGCAGAAGCCTTGCCCTGCCTGATGTGAAGGCCTAACTCATTTGAAAAGACCCTGATGCTGGGAAAGATTGAGAGCAGGAGGAGAAGGGGACGACAGAGGAAGAGATGGTTGGATGGCATTACCGACTCAATGGACATGAGTTTGGGTAGGCTCTGGGAGTTGGTGACGGACAGGGAGGCCTGGCATGCTGCAGTTCATGTGGTTGAAAAGAGTCGGACACAACTGAACGACTGAGCTGAACTGCCCTGCCCTGCCCTGCCTGAACCATTGTGCACAGGCACTCTTGAAGTCTGTTAGAGACCTGTTGTTCCGTGACAGGCAGTATCTCGGGTGGAGATGGGAAAGTGGTAGATGGGATTAAATAAACAACAGAAAACATCTTCTCCATTTTCCAGGGTTGCTACTGGTGTCTTTATTTTTACTTTCCAGAGTTGCTATTAGTGTCTTATTTATTTTTACAAAATTGTCCTCTAGTGCTTAGAATTTCTAGGCCCTTGCTAAATTCCCCTGACTATAGAGTTAGGCTAAGTTGTAATGGGCTTTATACATTGGAATCTCAATGAAGCATTCCTTTCTGTAGGCTAACATTAATGAACTCATTCATTTAGCAAACAAATACTTGAGTTTTCTGCACACTGTCATCAAGAGACAGTGAAAAGAAATTAATAACCAGTGAGGGTACAAGACCCAGGTAATCAGTATGGAAGCCAGCCTTAAATAACCAGTGTCCTGGTGAACGAGAAACATGTAGATACTGCTCTCACAGAGCTTAGGCCATTCTAAGAGTATCAGCTTATCATATGGCTCAGACCTGGTAAACCGTTCCAGAGAAGGTATATAATGCATGTGATAGATTTGACTTGAACTGGTGCAGGCTAGGTTGCTAACTGATTAGAAGTGCTGGCCAGGCTCCTCTTTGTCTGTTGAAACAAACTACTACTCTCTTCATCATGATGATGTTCAAGGGGTGGTCTCTAACTCAGAGTGTTGCTGTCTGTTGTACAACCTGCCCTTGCTCTGCGTCTTGCTGACCTGCAGGTGCCTTCTGTGCAGCGTCAGGAGACTTTCTCTGCTGTGTTTCATTCCCTTTTTTTCAGCATGCTGGAGCCTGACACTGCCCTTTTGCTGCCAACTGAGACCACTGCTGAGGGGCCTTCTTAGTCCAGTCCTTTAGCCCTGGTCCTTGCTCTCTGCTCTGCCTAGGGTTGCTCACTGGAGGGACAACAGCCGTAAGACAGAGACGTAGGGAGAGAGGAAAGGAGGGAAATTTTCATTATTTCTCATGAGGCCTGAAGGATTTTTTCATGGTCTAGCCCTTTTCTCTTTTCCCCTTTTCTTCTAGTTTCTATTGCCTATGTACTCTTACCTTGCTTCTTTCATAGATCCTAATTCTTCCTTTCCACACTGGTATTCTTTTCTTTTTTTTTTTCCTATTTTTTGGCTGTGCTGGGTCTTTGTTGTGATGCACGGGCTTCTCTTGTTGCAGCCCACGTTATAGAGACCATGAGCTATCCAGTTACAGCTCACAGGCTTTGTTGCCCAGCAGCACGTGAGATTCCCTGACCAAGGACTGAACCCACGTTCCCTTCATCAGAAGGAAGATTCTTAACCACTGGACCACCAGGGACGTCCCTACACTGACATTCTTGATACCTGCATTTTAAATGCACACACATTCTCATTAAAGAGTGTTTCTTGTTCCTTTTGCTATAGGAGATAAGTTCCCCGCATCTCAAAGTGGAACTCTGATTTTCTCATTTTAATACCAGCAACTGAGGGGAACTGGATACTAGTCATTCCCAAAATTGATTATATCTACTGCAGCCCAACATGACATATGTCAAGGGTGCCCAGATATTTTTACAATTAAATAAATTATGGATCGGTTACTATTCTCTGCTGTATAGTACATGATGTCCTAATAGTAATAGTAAATATACCTCTGTTGCCTGTAATCCTCTGTTATTAGATTGGGAATAAGTAAGTGAGCAGTAAGGGGAGTAAAATGCATTGTAGTAGATGATAAGCCATTAAAAACTACATTCTTGAGGAATATTTAGTTTCATGGAAGAATATTCAGAGTATAATAATGTTTAAGTAAAGACATCAAGGAAATTAATATAAAATATGTGTTGTGGGGAGAAGACAAGAAAGAAATGAAATTTTAGTCTCTAGGTTTTAAGATTATAGGAGAATTTTGTTTTTTGAATGTATTTTCTAATTAGAGAAAGGGCAATATCTAGAAATAACTAATCTCCTAAGGGTTCTTTGCAGGGTACTCATGTACATAATGCCCATCTTCTTAAGTTGTTCTTCGTTTGGCCTCATTGGGATTTTTTTTTAAATTCAATTAATAAATTGCTTAGATTGTGAAGATAAAAAAATAAGCAGTAGAAAGATAGCTTTATAGCATGACCCTAAGTGTAGAGAACTTAGAAAATTTCACTGTGCGTTGTCGTAAGTAACAGACAGCAGAGAATAAAGTTTCAGAGCCATATCTGGGTTTGCATCCTGTCTCTGCTACTTAGGAGTTATGTGACCTTGGATAGGGAGCTTATCTGCCCAGTATGTTTCTTTCCCTGACATGAGAGGGAATAATAGTACCCACCTCACAGAGCTGTTGTAAAAATTACTTAATATGTAATAGCACTCAGAATAGTGAATTTGTGACTGTTGTTTTCCCTGTGTTAACTTGGACTAATTTCTGTTTGCATTGAAAACTGACTATACCTAACGTCCAGTGATCTTTATGTTCTAAAGTAAAATTTTATTTTACAATGGAAAAAGATGCTTAAAAATTTTTAATTGCTTTTATAATCCTTTTAGTTTCCTTTTTTTTTCCTTAATAGATGTCCTATTAAGAATCAATTTGTTAAGTGAATGAACAGTTGGTGTCAACCAAATTTAAAATGTGTGAACTGCTCGGAAAATGAAATAAAATTTAAGTTGATAGGGAATGATTTCTCCCTTCTAGTTCCCACAATGAGTATTGATCTTGATTACTAATTGCCATAGGTACCAAATTTGCTCTGTGTTTATGGCACTGAGAATGTTAAGTGTAATTGAAAATAATTTCTGTAATGACTAGAGTCAGCAGCCAAGAAACCCAAATGGGATGAATTCAAAAAAAAGAAGAAAGAACTGAAGCAGAGCAGGCAACTCAGTGATAAAACCAACTATGACATCGTCATTCGGGCAAAGCAGATCTGGGAGATCTTAAGAAGGTAATGACGTCTTTATTGGCCCTTGGAGATGATGGAAGAGTAACAGTGTACTTTGTAAATAGTGAGATGTCCTAAAATAAATGATAGAGCCCTTCGGTTATTTAGGGAGTCTTCATAACACTCCAGGAAAGGCATCACTGTCTGAATGTGTGCCCTTTACAGAAATGTGTGGAATCATTAGGATGGCATCGAGATCTGCTTAGGAAACTGTATGAGAATTAAAGTGCATTTGATGTCCTTCCTGAGAAATTTTTGAGAAAATAGAGGATAGTTCTTTTTGGCTAGGTTTTGAAATACTTGAGTATTTGGTATCTTGGACTTGTTTTATTATTTGCTTTGCTTTGAAGTTCTGGCTGTTAAGATTTAGATTGATGTATAAAATTATACCTTGTGAGATGAGTTTCTGCCTTTGAGAAAATTACTTTTCTCTAGCTGCTCTGGAATAGTAATTTTAACGTCAAAGATTTGCTTTCTTCGAAGGGAAGATCATACTGAACCGCATGAACGTACACTGGTACGATTTTTAGTTTTGTGTGTTTAAAATAAGGTCTTTACTTAGGCTGTTTCCTGCCTCTTTTATAGAAAAGATTGTGACAAAGAGAAACGAGTGAAGTTAATGAGTGATTTACAGAAGTTGATTCAAGGGAAGATTAAAACTGTAAGTAGGGCGTATTCATAGTTACAGTTTTAAGAACTAAATTGACTCACTCTCAGTAAAGGGTAGTTGATTATTTATTACAGATGAAATTGTTTCCATTTTTAATATATTTGGCTTCAGTTTTCAAATACCTTTTATAATCTCTCTGAAAAATTTAATAGAGACCTTACTGCTGGGAAATTGCAAAAAGACTATCAAATATTTGGCTGTTCATTTTAAAATAATTTATTTAAAATAAATCAGTGTTCTCTTGGCTCCATTATTAAAGAAGCTGCCTGCAATGCGAGGGACCTGGGTTTGATTTCCTGGACTGGGAATATCCCCTGGAGAAGGGAAAGGCTACCCACTCCACTATTCTGGCCTGGAGAATTCTCTGGACTATATAGCCCATGGTATCTCCAAGAGTCAGATACAACTGAGTGACTTTCACTCACTCAGTGTTCTCTTAAAGTTAATCTCAGGGATTTTATTAGTTCAGCAGTGTTTGTTAGAATCTCTTACTGTGTACTCTGTAAGTTCTAAGTGCTGGCTATTTTGAATGTGCAAAGCAAATATATTACTTTCTTTCTTGATTTTGTAAGTGTTGTGCAAAGGATCTTTAAAATATAGCAGATTTGGGAGTTTTTAAGTGATTTTCATTATTGCTGTTTAATCCTGTTTTATAGTAAACTTCTATTGATTCTTGTGTATTTCAATAAATACTTAGTGATATTTGGGCTTCCCTGATGACTCTCACGGTAAAGAATCCAACCTGCCAGTGCAGGAGATGTGGTTTCAATCCCAGGAGAAGGGAACAGCTACCCACGCCAGTATTCTTGCCTGAAGAATTCCATGGACTGAGGAACCTGATGGGCAACAGTCCATGGGGTTGCCGAGTTGGAGACGACTGAATGGCTAACACTTTTACACTTTTAGTGATATTCACTTGTAAGCCAACAGACTCAGTATCTTTGGAGACCCTGAGGGCCTGCCTTTGTTGTACCATGTACATAGGTCTAAACAAATGCTGTATTGAAATTTGAAGGACTGTCTTCCAATAGCAAGTTTCCAGCTGCTGCTTTCTTAAT
>SJYC01127113.1:0-14372 GCA_006408675.1 Madoqua kirkii
AATAATTTTTCTTTGGAGAACCAAATCCTCACAAGGCATTGCAAAGTTAACAAATTAGCAATTTGTTTTTTCTTAAGGAGTTGCTTCTAAGGGGATGAGATAAACTAATACTGTCCATGGGTTTGGTCTCTGGGTTATTTGGAAGTATTTAATTTCCATATTAGGACATACTCTGTATTATTTCAGTCTTTTAAAATCTATGACTGATTTTATGGCCCAGCATATGGCCTATCTTAATGTCTTGAAAAGAATGTGTGGCTAAGGTCCTCTGTAAATGTCAATTAGATCAAAATGATTGGTAGTGTTTTCTGATCATGGATTTTTTTTTACTGACTTATTTATCACTGTCTACTTCTGTCAGTTGCTGAGGAAATGTCGTAAAATTTACAGCTATAATTGTAGAATTGTCTGTTTCTCACCTGAATTCTGTTCCATCTTCTGTATTCACCCACTGATATTTTGCACTGCACACACTTCCGGATGTGGGGCTTAAAGAACCAGAAAACCAGTGGCTGTGTACTATAAGCACCGTGTTCTCTACTTTGTTTCCTTCATTTAATCAATCTCAGGGAGCATTTTGTTTCTATGTGTATATGTATATATATGTGTGTATATATATATCTATGTGTATATACACACATATATATATCACCAGGGGAACCCATTGGTTGGTAGCAAAAGTCAATACCTCTAGAGTTTAAAAAGAAAAGATTTATATCATCATCTGGGATAGAAACGAAATATGCCACAGGCTTTGAAAACTCTTCTTTAACATAAAGTAGAAATTCTTTAAATCTTTGGAGCACTGTCAGCATTATGAAAATAATTCTGTTATTTAAAGAGTGACAATTGTGAGAGTCCTAATGTATATTCATGTCGTCTCATGCTGCTGTAATTTTTAAAAGCAGTTCACTTCATCTTATTCTCATATGCAGCATATAAGTATATTCTTCTAGTTTTTTTTAGTGTTTCTATTTTAATTACATAAGATTATTTTAAAGCAATTGTGTAATATTTCAAAAGAAAGTGAAAAATCATTTGTAATCCTTCAACCCAAAAGTGACAGTATTTTTCCTTCCAGGATTTCTTGTGTGTGTATTATGTATATTTTATATATATTATTTTATTTTTATTTTCATAATTGAAATGCTATACGTAGTTTAACATATTATTTTGTATTTCTTTTTTCCTCCCACTTTGACTGTAATTTTCTTTTTAATTTTTAAGTAGCTATTCGTTAACAGGATACCTATTTTTGAGAGGTATCTGGTTAGTCTCAAAAATGAGTCTCAGCTATTTGATATTGAAGAATGTGCTCATCTGTTTCTTTCTTTTTGTTACTCAAGCTAGAGTGTAATTAACTAGGTCCTGATAAGAGAGCGCTTTTCTTTGAGTGACTTTTACCTGTCCCATTTCTATTATGCTGGATAAGTTGTCAGGTTGATAACCTTGATAAAATAACTCCATGGGTGAAAGAAAAGGGAGAATCTTTGTATCTTTTAACCTTTACTGGTTTCTAATTCCTACAGGGCCAATATTCCCACTTGGTTTTACTGGCGGCCTTTGATTGTTTGATGATACGAAACTTGTGAAACAGATAATCATATCTGTAAGTAATTTGCATGGTCTTGAATTTAGGGTAAATGGGTATATCATTTTTAAACATTTAAGTTTGATTTCACACATAGGTGTGTAAAATGTGCTTTCTGTCAGTATTTGTTTTTATTTAGTTGCCTTCAGTTCAGTTCAGTTCAGTTCAGTCGCTCAGTCGTGTACAACTTTGCGACCTCATGAATCACAGCACACCAGGCCTCCCTGTTATTCACCAATTAAGCCTAATTTGGGGGTTGCTTTATTCCTGTACAAACCATAATCTTGTTACTTGATATTACTAATTAATATTGCTTTAAACATGTAAAAGACTGCTTAAATTGGGATAGCATGACTTTCTAGACCATATGATTTTGGGTTGGCCAAAAAGTTCATTTGGGTTTTTCCACTCTAATGAACTTTTTGGCCAACTCTATAGTAAGTGAAAAATCATCAATGCTGTGTTTAGATTTGATCAGAAATTTATTTACATAGTAATTCTTCAGTTATTCAGGAACTTATGTTCCCCCAGGCAGAAGATATCCACGACCTTTTTCTCTCTCCCTTTGGAGAAACTACCTCTGCACAGCTTATCAATACATTGTTCTGACTAAATTTGCCCTCTGAAAAACTGAATATTCTCTTTAAAAAAAGAAAAAACCTGCACCAAAGTAGAAACTGCATTATGAAATAATTTTCTACGTTCTTTAATTACTGCCTACTTTTCTGACTTCTGATCCTGTGATCTGCTTTTATTTTTCCTTCCTTTATTTCTAGTAGACAAGTGGTGTTGGGCCTGTGATACAGGTTGTAGGGGAAAGAATAAGGGAAGGGTTTTAAAACCACATAATCTGTATAGATATCAGTTGTTCATCTGAAGGGTGTTAGACATAGATGGGGTCATTGCAAACATCTCAGTGACAGACGCCTTGCACACTGTCTGCAGGAAGCAGCATATGAATGTTCAGAAAGAGGATTGCCCTGTTGGCTGTGGTGGTGCTGAGCCTCTCTCAATCCTATCTGGACCAGTAGAGCTGGGTGATTAGGGAGAATATACCAACTAGTGAAGGGGCAGGAGATTTGTTTTCTTAGAAGCCACTGTACATCCCCGTGTGTGAATTTCTCATGCCCTTGCTGTCATTTTCCAGCTTTTCCCTTGACTGTTCTAAGATTGTGATGACTTTCTCTGAAATAGGATTGTGGGAAGAAACAAGTTGGCAAGACTTTCATGTCACTAACTGAGTATTTTGACACATTCCTTGTGACTTTATTACCCTTTTGACTCCAATCAATAATGCTTGTTTTTCATTCCAGTGACAGAAATTTGAGGCCATAGATTGGCTAATGAATAAAGTTATTTCATGAAAATGGAAACAGACTGGGCTATTGAACATTTGCTTTTGTTTAATATTTTCATGACAACTGAAATTTGCATAACTGAAATTTGTTCCAAATGGATTTTAAGAGAAACCCAACTTCCTTCAGAATTTGCCACGATTGTCTGCTAGATTAATTTTTTCCAAAGATTTATCCCACTTACAGTTGCTGTTGAAACAGTTTTAATTCCTCATGCTTATCAGCTTGATTCTCACAACTGTGTAACCCACATTCCTAGTGACTTTCTCATACTTTGGGCAGCTTACCCTGAAAATGGCCTCATTTGCTGATGTCTTGCCTCTAGCTGACAAAGGCTCACTGGGTTCTGTGTATCATTAAACTGTAGCAAGCGATAAAATTCTGGAATGCTAATTGTGCTTGCATTTCCCCTGCCCATCCACCACAAAACCTGTGGCAGTATGCAGTGCTTTTTAAAAATACCCAGGAAAGCTTAGTGTTGCTAAGCATTCTGTTTAGGGTAACCAGACTCCTGAAATGTCAGGTTGAAACCACAGCCTGGTTAGCTGAGCCCTCACCTTTCAAAATGGATACTCACTGTTTCCCACCTACTTTGCTTTCCAAAATAAGAAGACTTAAAAATCCAGTTCTGGAATTGTTGGTGTGGTGCAGCTGCTTTGAGAGCAGTGATCTCTCGAAAGGAAGTAAGTACACCGACCAGTTGCTGTTGGAGAGTGAATAAATATTGATGCATACTTTTACATGTATTATCTCTAAGATGCCATACAGTTAGATATAAAGGATAATAACAGTGAACACCTAGCCTCCTGACTGATTGGGCATGCAGAAGTAAAACTTGCCAAATAGAGTTGAAGTTCAAGACCCTTGTGTCCTTTTTTAAAAAAAAAAAAAAATATATATATATATATATATATACACACACACACACACCACCACCCCCCTTGCATCCTCTCATATTTGTTCTGATGGATCGATACTTACTATTTGCATGCTTTCCCTTATCCTTTTGCTATATGTAAATGTTTACAGTATTTACATGTTTACAAATTCTATATAAGAGATGTGTGCTTTCTCTTGCAACTTGCTCTTTCCTTTGGGATTGTATTTGTCACTCATCATCGAGGTCGACAAGCTTTTTTAGTAAATGGCCAGATAGTAATTATTTTAGGATTTGTGGCTCATATCTGGTCTCTGTAGCATATTCTTGTTTGATTTTTTTTAACAGCACATTAAAATGTTCAAAAATATATATTCTTAACTCACAGGAAGCACAGGCCATGGTTTACCCACAGTTGTTCTAAACCGTTCATTTTTCAATGCCAAATAATTTTCTACTATATGAATACACCATGGTTGATTTTTCCATTTTTCTGTTGATAGATGTTTAGGTGGTTTATAGTGTTTAAAACTTTAAACACTGTTATTATTTTTTGCTATTGCAAACAGTTCTATAATTATTCTTGCATGTCTCCTCATTTCTCTGAGGCATTTACTTAGCAGAACTGAGGGGTGCCAGATAGGCTGCCCATATGTTTATAAAGAGTCATGTGTCTGTGTTACCACCCAGCCACTACAAAACCTGTTGCATTATGCAGTGCTTATAAAAATAGCCAAGAAAGCTTAGTGTTGCTAAGCACTCTAGTCAGAGTAACTGTTTCTCCTGAAATGTCAGGTTGACGTTGTAGCCTAACAAGCACTCCTTTTCTCTTTAAAACCAATCTCCAGGTTAATCTCCACATAGTGTTTTCTGATCTCCCAGCTGGACCTGCTGTCCACATCCTCTCAACTCTTACAGGTTTTTGTCCTTGCCATCTGTTCATTTAGCAGTTAGTTGTGGTCTCACCCAGGGCTGACACACTCAGAAACATTCATTGACCAGGCAGGTAAATGAATGAGGCAGGCCAAGTTGGAGGGGTGATGGGGGTGCTGTGAAGAAAGGGGGAGAGTGTCCGTGCCTTGTCCAAGGCGATAGCCACCCCAGCTCCCTACTCTTACGGTTTTTGTCCTTGCCATCTGTTCATTTAGCAGTTAGTTGTGGTCTCACCCAGGGCTGACACACTCAGAAACATTCATTGACCAGGCAGGTAAATGAATGAGGCAGGCCAAGTTGGAGGGGTGATGGGGGTGCTGTGAAGAAAGGGGGAGAGTGTCCGTGCCTTGTCCAAGGCGATAGCCACCCCAGCTCCCATCTTTGGGAATGTGAGCCCCATGGAGATAGGTCTTCCAACTTGTTTTTCTTTCTAATTGTGATAAAATTTTCCATCTTAACCATTTTTAAGTGTACAGTTAAGTGATATTAAGTATATTCACATTGTTCTGCAACCAATCTCCATAGCATTTCCATCTTTCAAAACCAAAACTGTACTTTTAATAACCACATCCCAAGTTTTTGAGGACAGCCCCAAAGTTGGACTTCTGGATATATCACCATATTTTTTAAACAAAACACACAATCACTGCTAGTGATCTTTCTTTTGGCATTTCTGTTTTTAATCATTATTTAAATCCCTTATTTTTAGTTTTAACTTTTTATTGTGTTTTCTTGCCTATTCTGCTAGATTTTAGCTCTTTAAGGTTAAGGCCAGTCTGCATTTCTTTCTGATCCACACACAACCTCCCACGGAAGAATGAGCACCATGGATGGGTGTGGATGGGCATTTTGCATTTCTTTCTTCCTTTGAAAATCCATGTGTGCTCTAACCCACATTCTAGTGTGTACCTTTCATTTTGAGTTTTACCTTTCCTTCTTAAAAGAGGGTGGCAAAACAGGAATGCCAAAGAGTCTGACAAGGGTCCATCACAAGGTCAGAATGGCCACAGGTTTTCACAAGGGAGTTCTTTTGTTTTTCCTTCACTTTTCTTCTGTGTACATACCTTCTTTCACTTCAGTTCAGTCGCGCCCAACTCTTTGCAACCCCATGGACTGCAGCATGCCAGGCCTCCCTGTCCATCTCCTGAAGCTTACTCAAACTCATGTCCATTGAGTCGGTGATGCCATCCAACCATTTCATCCTCTGTTGTCCCCTTTTCCTCCTGCCTTCTATCTTTCCCAGCATCAGGGTCTGTTTCAGTGAGTCAGTTCTTCTCATCAGGTAGCCAAAGTATTGGAGCTTCACCTTCAGCATCAGTCCTTCCAAGGAATATTCAGGACTGATTTCCTTTAGCATGGACTGGTTTGATCTCCTTGCAGTCCAAGGGACTCTCAAGAGTCTTCTCCAACACCACAATTCAAAAGCATCAATTCTTTGGCACTCAGCTTTCTTTATGGATAAGGCGATGGCACCCCACTCCAGTACTCTTGCCTGGAAAATCTCATGGACAGAGGAACCTAGTAGGCTGCAGTCCATGGGGTCATTCTGAGTCAGACACGACTGAGCGACTTCACTTTCACTTTCCACTTTCACGCACTGGAGAAGGAAATGGCAACCCACTCCAGTGTTCTTGCCTGGAGAATCCCATGGACGACGGAGCCTGGTGGGCTGCCATCTATGGGGTCACACAGAGTCGGACACAACTGAAGCAACTTAGCATCAGCAACAGCTTTCTTTATGGTCCAACTCTCACATCCCTACATGACTACTAGAAAAGCCATAGCTTTGACCAGACATACCTTTGTCAGCAAAGTAATGTCTGCTTTTTAATATGCCATCTAGGTTGGTCATAGCTTTTCTTCCAAGGAGCAAGCATCTTTTAATTTCATGGCTACAGTCAACATCTGCAGTGATTTGAGAGCCTAAGAAAATAAAATCTGTCATTGTTTCCATTGTTTCCCCATCTGTTTGCCATGAAGTGATGGGACCGGATGCCATGATCTTAGTTTTTTGAATGTTTCAAGCCAGCTTTTTCACTCTCCTCTTTCACTTTCATCAAGAGGCTCTTGAGTTCTCTGCTTTCTGCCATAAGGGATGTCTCATCTGCATATCTGAGGTTACTGATATTTCTCCCGGCAATCTTGATTCCAGCTTGTGCTTCATTCAGCCCAGCACTTCACATGATGTACTCTGCATATAAATTGAATAAACAGGGTGACAATATACAGCTTTGATATACTCCTTTCCCATTTTGGAGCCAGCCCGTTGTTCCATGTCCAGTTCTAACTGTTGATTCTTGGCCTGCATACAGCTTTCTCAGGAGGGAGGGAGGGAGGTGCTCTGGTATTCCCATCTGTTAAGAATTTTCCATAGTTTGTTGTGATTCACACAAAGGCTTTGGCATAGTCAGTAAAGCAGAAGTTAATGTTTTTCTGGAACTTTCTTGCTTTTTCTGTGATCCAGTGGATGTTGGCAATTTGAACTCTGCCTTTTCTAAATCCAGCTTGAACGTCTGGAACTTCTTGGTTCACATACAGTTGAAGGCTCGCTTGGAGAATTTTGAGCATTACTTTGCTAGTGTGTGAGATACCTGCAATTGTGTGGTAGTTTGAACATTCTTTGGCATTGCTTTTCTTTGGGCATACCTGCTTTAGAGTAAAATAAATAAAGAAAGAAGTTACAACAATTAAAATTGTTTTGATTTTCTCTAAGTCAGAGGGAAAGTGAATTGAAAAACCTGTACATTTGAACCTTTGTTGTTGGAGTTCTTGTTTGAGGATGCCAAACTCAAGACTCCATCAGCTTTATTTAGTCTCCATAGTTAAAGGTACTGTACATTGAGAGGAGTTTTTTATATGAAGAAAATGACATTAGAGCACTCCCAGTTTGCAGAGTGAATTTTTTGATTTACTCCTGGTAGTGGCCCACAGGTTGGGCAGGTAGATCAATATCCTTGTGCACAAGAAGGGAATTGATGTGTAGGGAGGTTTAAGGTTTTTCCAAAGGCTACATAGCTTGAACCCAAAGACCAAATTCGACACAAATCAGCTGCCTTTTATAGCTCCCTCGTCCTGTCTTTGCATGTTCTTACACTCGGTGTTCTCCAAGTGATCATCTAGAAATTTCTCTCCTTTGTGTACCCCAGGTTAAACAGAAATGAATTAGAACTCCATAATACAGCATCACTCAGACTGTCTTTTTTTTTCCCAAGATAGTAGGAGTTGGGGTAGAAATAAATGACACATTTTTAAGTAAACATTTTTTAGTGTCTTAGGATTGTTAGTTTATAAACATTATGCTATTTCAAGAAACAGACCAAGCTGAATGTAGATTCTAAATTCCTTAATTGCAAACTAAAAGGTAGTTAAATATCAGTGAATTTGGGGCTAGTCCTTGAATAGTAGTTTTGCATGGGATTTATATGCTTCTTGTGTTAAAGTGAAACCATTTTTGCCTAAGCTAAATACACTGCACTAGCCCTTAAGTGTAGAACCTATAGAGAAGGCCAAGTGCATTGAAGAATACATGCTGGCTTCATGCCACTCCCCTTTTCTTCCTATACCAAGAGAAAATAGCTCATTAAAGAGCAGCCATTTATAGTTCTTCACAGCATACCCCTTCCCACCTTCCCTTTTTGGTTGTTTCCCTTCAAAAAATCAACTGTTTTAAAGGTATAATACCCTAGAGGGTTTTTGAAAGACAGCAAAGTTATGGAGGTCTTTTAGCAATTGTAGAAATTCACCTAAGCTACATATAATTCTGTCTCTTCCTTCAACTGACTAAAGCATTTGTTTTCTTTTATGACTTAGTTAAAATTGAAATTGAAAAAGCCACATTAAAGGTAGCCCATATTTGTGGCACTAAATGCTTCTTTATCAGAAATCCATATATTGAGTCTACTTTGAGGCAAGCTTACCTTGAAATTTATAATACCCTAGAGGGTTTTTGAAAGACAGCAAAGTTATGGAGGTCTTTTAGCAATTGTAGAAATTCACCTAAGCTACATATAATTCTGTCTCTTCCTTCAACTGACTAAAGCATTTGTTTTCTTTTATGACTTAGTTAAAATTGAAATTGAAAAAGCCACATTAAAGGTAGCCCATATTTGTGGCACTAAATGCTTCTTTATCAGAAATCCATATATTGAGTCTACATTGAGGCAAGCTTACCTTGAAATTAGAGAAAAGCTCCCAGCCCTGTGATAAATTGCTGCTGCTGCTGCTAAGTCGCTTCAGTCATGTCCGACCACACAGATGGCAGCCCATTGGGCTCTGCCATCCCTGAGATTCTCCAGGCAAGAACACTGGAGTGGGTAGCCATTTCCTTCTCCAGTGCATGAAAGTGAAAAGTGAAAGTGAAGTAGCTCAGTTGTGTCCAACTCTTCATGATCCCATGGTCTGCAGCCTACCAGGCTCTTCCATCCATGGGGTTTTCCAGGCAAGAGTACTGGAGTGGGGTGCCATTGCCTTCTCCGCTGTGATAAATTATGTACGTTTTTTTTCTGTCTTCCCCTTTTTTACTGAAAATTTTTAAGTTCATTTTTTTATGAGTGGTTTAAATTTGTATTCATATTGAGGTGATGATATCTATTGTACATATTTTCCAGCTTGCTTTTTTTCCCCCACTAAAATTACTAATCTCATTCTAATTGATAGGCACTTAAGAGAATAGCAGATCTGAGTATAACAGCTCCTAGAGAATTCCTTTCCTGATGAGGGGGGTACATGTTCTCTTTGAGAGAAACTAGAATTGGAAAGTCAGGGGACCAAAACTCGTCAGAGCCATTTTACTAACATCCCAGCGTCGTCCTGTGGGTCCCCTCCCCGTTTCGGGATTCCTCATTTCTGTAAATGTGGATGGTTGGGCTGGAGTTTTTCTGTGGCCCCAGTCAGTTCTGAAGAATCTTTGGTGTTCAGATGCGTGTGGCTTTGAATATTTATTAGGTTTGTTTTATAAGAAATAGGAATGTTAGGGAAAGGCTAATGATTTTTCTGTTGCGTATTTAGAATAAAGGCATTTTTACACAGTGATTTCTCTGTCTTAGTAGACATCACCAAATCTATACGGGAGCTCATTTAGGGTGGGGATGACATTGCCTTTGTTCCTTAAACTCAAACAACTAGAAAAGGAGGTTACTGTTCTTGGTAACTTGATGGGAAATGTCATAGAAAGCAATTATGTGTAACTGCTCCATAGAGTCTTTCTGCAGTTATTTCCCTTCCCCCCTCTTTTTGTTTTCCATGCAATACTTCATTTGCTATGAATAAGTAACCTAACTTTAAAAGCCTTTATCCACTTGTTCTATTTAACAGAGTTTCTTTATCTCCGTTCACATACATCTCAGTGGGGAAATTCTAGGAAGAATGGTCCTAATCAATGCTGATGCTGCATTTAGGTGCAGCTGCAAATTAACTGTATCTGCTCAATGGCCCCAGCAAGCAGTGTCCCAAGTAATAGCCGCCTAAGAAATATTGGTTACGATGAATGAGTTAGCTCCTGAAGTCCTTGGGCTTGGTCAGTCAGCTATAAATGGATTGTTCAGTAATGCTAGTCCCAGTAGAGAAGCAGTTCTATGTTCCTTGTGTAAGAAATTTCTTTAGCTTTAATGAGACGATTTCAGAACTGGCTGTCATTTTTTATTATTTTGGGGGAAAGTTATGTATCCTTCTCTTCCATTCAGATTTTAAGCATAGTTTAAGTGTATAGTTTCACTTTCTGTTTCTATACTTTTACAGGAAATTATCAATTCCTTGCCGAACATAGTAAATGACAAATATGGAAGGAAGGTCCTATTGTATTTGCTAAGCCCCAGAGATCCTGCCCACACGGTACGAGAGATCATTGAAGTTCTGCAGAAGGGGGATGGTAATGCACACAGGTAAGGGCTTAAGCCCGCTCTGGTTGTTCATTCATTTTGAGTGGCACACGTGTCCCTCTCTCATGCTTCCTCCCTCAGACTCCAAAGGTGAATTCCATTTTTAAACCTGTAATTGTGGCAGATTCTTAAAAGTTTTTATCCTGAAAAGGAAATGAAAGTATCCTGCCAAAAAAATGCCTCTGGGACCCAGCACATAGTAGGTGGCTGGGTGTGTGGGGTTTTTTATGATTATGCTTTATATTTAAAGCAACCAGTTAGGTCCTCTAGAGAGCAGAATCCATACTGTGATCTAAACATGTGTTGTCTTGTGAGATAGTTTGGTTTTGTCTTTATTTGGTTTGAGGTTTTTGTGTGTGTATATGTGTGTTACACAAGGCAAGCTTCACTTACTGAGTGCCTGTTCTGTGCCAGGCACTATTCAGATCCTGGGGACCCGAAAATGAAAGATATCCCAGCCTCCAGTTGCTTATCCATGTGCACAGCAGAAATCAGACAATTATAGCAGAGTAGGACATTAGCTCTTAAAAGCCTTAGAGGTTTTTGTATGAGTAAAGCACCACATTAACTTTGCTCTTCATCTTACCTTGATTCTTCATTTATCATGTTCCCACAGTAAGAAAGACACAGAGATCCGCCAACGAGAGCTCTTAGAGTCCATTTCTCCAGCTTTGTTAAGCTACCTGCAGGGACATGCCCAGGAGGTGGTCCTGGATAAGTCTGCGTGTGTGCTGGTGGCTGACATCCTGGGCACCGCCACTGGAGATGTGCAGCCCGCATGGATGCTGTCGCCAGCCTGGCAGCAGCAGAGCTACATCCTGGCGGCAAGGACGGAGAGGTGAGATGCCCCCGTGAGACAGGCGAGAAGGCTGCCATGGCCACAGAAACTCCCGCCTCTGGGAGCGCTGCTGGAGAGAGCCTTTTAATGATTGTTCACTCACCCCTTCCCCACAGAACATTGGGAAATTGTGACTTCAGAACACCAATGCTGTTAACACTCACTTTAACACTCACTGGCTTCTGATGACTCTACATTATCTGCAGAGTAAAAACAGACTCCTGTTAATGTTGTCCATGACTGACCCAGGCTGCCTTCCCAGCATTCTGTGTGTTCTTAATTCTTTTAGAATTTGCTGTGGACTTTTGTACTTCTTCATTTGTATGTACTTCTTTTCTCAGTTGCAAGTGCTGCCCCTACTTCATTTTCCTGCACTCTTCCTGCAGAAACTGCCTTATTCATCCTTACAAGTCCTCAGAATCCTTCTCCATAAAGTCTTTCTTAATTCCCTCTCAAGCAGAAACTCTTTGCTCTTTCCTTTTCTTTTTTTTTTTTTTTTGAATTATTATTTATTTTTGGCTGTGTTGGGTCTTTGTTGCTGTGTGCAGGCTTTCTCCAGTTGCAGCGAGCAGGAGCTGCTCTCTAGTTGCAATGCACAGGCTTTTCATTGTGGGGAGTTCTCCTGTTGCAGAGCACAGGCTGTAGGTGAGTGGGTTTCAGTAGTTATGGTGCACAAGCTTAGTCGCCCCATTGGCACGTGGTATCTTAATTCCCAGACCAGGAATTGGACCCATGTCCCTTGCATAGACAGGCAGACTTTTAACCACTGGACCATCAGGAAAATCCTCTTTGCTCTGATTGCTCTTGCTTATGTTATTTGGGCCTTGTATTATTTTGTCTTGTATCTCAGGCTTATTGGTTCATGCTCCAGTTATGTGCTAGGCAGTGGCCCACACTTCCCCAACCTCCACCTAAAAAAGAGAATGCCATTTGGGGAAACTTTATAGTTAAATAAATATGTCACAAATGGTTATTTATTGTGGAATAGAGAGAAGCGGTGTGAAGGAAAACTTTAGGTTCTATGGGATTGTATACAAATAGGAACCAACTTATCCTCAGAAGATTTCCCAGGGCAATGAAAGCTAAGCTGAGACCCAGAAGATGGGCTGAGTGAAGGAAGAAGATTCTAGGCAGAGAGAAGAGCCATGTGTGGCCTCCTGGAGGACATAAAGAGCTCAGTGTGTTTGAGAACAGCAGGCACAGCGGGCTGGAAATCAGTGAGCAGAGGGAAGAGGAAGGCAGAAGCCAAATTCTGCTGGGGCCTCGTCCCGTGCAGGGTTGTGAGCTCCTGATGGAAAGACATGTTTCGGGAGCTGGCCGTTGTCTAACACAAGAGATGGGGAAAGAAATGGGCCAGGGGTCTTAGAGATGCCCTGACTCCTGCCATTATGGAGCAGATCCTATTAAGAAACTGGGATGATGCGTGTGTCTTGAAAGTTCCTCTGTAAGGAGATAGAGCTTGTCTCCCACACTGGACACGGAGATTGATCTGTGTGCAAACAGTTCATATGGCCCTTGAAAAGGAGGGAGGTTAAGCTGAAAGGTGGTTTCTTATCCTGCTCACCAGGCAGTGCTCCTGCTCAGCAGGCAGTGCTCCTCAGGCCCCTGTACTTAACAGGTGCAACATCAGGTTTCAGTGTTTCTGCTGTGTTGCTCCTCAGAACTGCACATGACGATCTGAAAAGTGGTTTGGGTGATCTTAAGACGAGCCTAGTGGTAGAGCTGGTCAGTCTGGAGCTTGCGAAGCTGTGTGTGACCTGTGTTATCTTGAATAACTGTCTTTGTTTCGGTTGGGGTTGGAGTAGGTCTTGTCTTTCCAGGAATAGTAGTCATTCTCAATAAAGACCTCTTAAGCTTTGTGGACAGAGAAGGTGATGGCACCCCACTCCATTACTCTTGCCTGAAAAATCTCTTGGACAGAGGAGCCTGGTAGGCTGCAGTCCATTGGGTCGCTAAGAGTCTGACACAACTGAGCAACTTCACTTTTAATTTTCACTTTCATGCACTGGAGAAGGAAATGGCAACCCCAGGAATAATGATTGAATAATATTTCTTTGCCTCCTTAAAAAAACTGATTATCTCAGGATCCTTCTACTCATATTTAAAATCTATATTGATTTCAGCTAATTTATGGCTCATCTTCTCTAAGTGATAGGCTATTTATCAACATAAGGTAACTGAGAGAAAGTCTTATAAATGAGAGTCTATAAGGACTGGCGGAGAAGGCAGTGGCACCCTACTCCAGTACTCTTGCCTGGAAAGTCCCATGGACAGAGGAACCTGGTAGGCTGCAGTCCATGAAGTCGCTAAGAGTCAGACATGACTGAGCGACTTCCCTTCACTTTTCACTTTCATGCATTGGAGAAGGAAATGGCAACCCACTCCAGTGTTCTTGCCTCGAGAATCCCAGGGACGGAGAGCCTGGTGGGCTGCCGTCTATGGGGTCACACAGGGTCGGCCACGACTGAAGCGACTTAGCAGCAGCAGCAAGCCTTGTGGAACTTTCAGCTCGCCTGAGACCTTATCCATATGTGGTGATATCGGATGGATGAAGGCAGCTTCTTACTTAATGTGTTCTTGACCTCTCACAGCTTCACATAGCAGAACATCCTGCTGGACATTTGGTTCTGAAGTGGTTAATCGAGCAAGATAAAAAGATGAAAGAACGTGGAAGAGAAGGTAGGCTGTGCAACTTGACCTCCTCTGGTATTGTATGTGAAATTTCAGTAATGTCTGGCATCCTTGAACTTTATGCTGGCCTTTTATGAGCTCAGATGAAAAGTTGTTGAGTGTTGAGACATGATAGCTGTAAGAAATGATTTAGTGGTTTCTGCTTTTTTCCCTGGAGATTTGTCTCCCTGAACCCTTCCATTTTCTTTCCCTTTCCCACCCTCCCTCCCTC
>SJYC01127114.1:0-28957 GCA_006408675.1 Madoqua kirkii
ACCTCAAAACAGGTTTGTCCAGTGCTTTAAAATGCCATTTTATTCTCTGAGGATGGTGAGAGCTGAGTAGGGGGCCCCGTTTGTGAGTATTATCACCCCAATTGAAAAACATATTTATCTCTAGTTTTGAGGAAAGGATAACCAGAAGAAAATTACCCTTACAGAGAATTTTGAACTGATGCCAGTTTGGCCTTGGAAGCCAGTCCTTGGCACTTCTCGGTTTTTCATAAACCTTACAGCTGCTCTGTAGAAACTCAGCTCCCAGGAGGATGACAGCATCTTTTATCTAAGTGAGACGTTGCATGTCCTTCCCCTGTCAGTCCTGTCTCTTTGACCAGACCTTCTCTTTCTAAATTCAAACTCAATTCAGACTCTATTTTAGCCACTAAAGAGATTTCCTCCCACTGAGTTAAAACAGTTCAGGCTTTCTATTACCGTGTCTGGAAAAAGTGACAGATCATGAATTTGTGTCTTGAGGCAAGTTGCAGTGCTGATGGCTAGCAAAGCAATCACTGAAGCAGAAGAGCTGTCACTTTTCACTCTGTCTTTAAGAGGATAGATGTGGCCCTGTTTCTCACTGTAATTTTTTTTAATAAAAAAAATCTTGTAATAAACTTTTAAGAAAATATATTGAATCATCTTTTTCATTAAAAAGTCGATACATAGTTGAGCTGAGTTTATGCTCTTGCTTTTAAAATGTGAAGAATTTTCTAGTGACTTTTCTCCTTACTTCAACTGCACCGGCAACCCTAAAACACATCTGCTTGGACCCCATCATTTCCATGTAGCACCGAATGCATGGCTACCAGTCTTGGTTATCTGCTGCTGTGTAACAAGCTGCCTCAAAACCTAGTAGTTTTCAGAACAGCAGTCGTTTGAGGTGTTTGGTGGAGCTCTACCCTGAGTCATCCAGGGCCACTTGGCTTGGGATTGGAGTATCCACTTACACTATGACTGGCAGTGGCCAAGTCCAGCAGTCTCAGTCCCCCTCTCTGGTGTGCTGAGTTTCCTTACAACATAGTGGTCGAGTTTCAGGACAATGAAGTAGGTACAAGGTACTTTATGATTTAACCTCAGAAGTGATTTAAGGTCACTTGTACCATACTTTCATGTCAGTCACAAAGGCCCACCCAGTTCACAAGAAGATACCAGTTCCACCTCTAGATGGGGAAGTGGCACTATTGTAGAAGCATACGCAGGAAAGGAGATGTTGCTATGGCCACCTTTGGAAGACGTCATCTGCCTCACCAGCTGGTTTCTGTCCCTCTTGAGCACGAGCCACAAGGAGTGAAATAGCCATAGACCGCTTGGCTTTTAAAGGTTCCTCACTATTGGATATCTTTGAATGAATTATACTTAAGGCCTACCCAAGATATCTGTCTTTAAAATAGGTTGTCCCTACTTCCACCTGTACCAGATCCTGGTATTCAGAGTTTCTCCTATGTCCTAGAGTTAGCCATGCTTAGATGATCCAGTGAATACGATAATATACTGTAAAACCTTGGGAATCAGATGTACTGAAATAACAAAAGATGAATGGTACTTTTGATGGAAGAACAAATGTTTAGTGTTGTAGAGAGAAAACAGCTGTGTTCATGGCACCTTTGGAGTGAGCATTTTCCTTGAGGAGCAACTTGATTTTAACCAAACACTGCTATTATACCTTTACTTCCTGAATAACTTTCAGATTAGGGTTAAATCATTAAATAGTACAAAGAAATGCAAACCTGACCAAGTAAGCATTTCATTGTTTCTCTTGAGTAATTACTGCTAAACATAGCTGGGGATTTGGGTCAGAGTTGAAAGAAATGGCTATATTAAAAACGCGTTTTATCAAGCTGAGCTTAACATATTGTCAAGCTGAGCTTAACAATATCATGTTAAGTGATATTAGGTGAGAACTCTATTAGCTTCCTTATTAAAACATGTCTCCCACTCTAAGAGTAGTAGAGAGAGAGAGAGTGATTGGGAGTTTAAATATTGGTATATGACATTCATGAAGTTTCAGTTTATTTTACAGGTTGTTTTGCAAAAACACTCATAGAACGTGTTGGTGTGAAGAACCTGAAGTCCTGGGCTAGTGTCAATCGAGGAGCCATTATTCTCTCCACGTATGTAGAGTGTGTGCCTTTCCTGCTGAGGCTTCCTATCCAAATGCCTATTGGTGCAAAACATGGTTCCTTCACATTTATTTCTCGGTTGGAATGTCTGTTTTCAGTAGCCCAGCATTCCTCTCAGTCACCCTTGGTCTTAATTTGCCAAATATTAGAGGGTAAGTGTCACTTTTTCCATATGCCCTCTTTTGGATATCAAGGATCATAAAATTAGGGCGTTTCCAAGGTATCATTTGATTATTTCACCATATTTTTGATTTTCACCACAGTATAATTGTATGCTTTTTTAATGAATTAGTTTTGTTCCTGTGGAATCTGATGAAAGTTTTTTTTTTTTAATCACAGCTGACTTTACATATAATTCTTTGTTTTTAACTATTCTGAAAGGATTCGAGAAGCATTAGCTATCACAGTCTACCTGCTTATCTTCATTTTTAATTAAAATGATAGAAAATTGATGATCTGTGAATTAGACATATGGTTAACTTGTATGTTTTTGCCTGGACATAGGTTGAGTTTATAATTTACAGGGCATTGAAATTGCCATGTATTCTGTTCCCAGATAAAACCCTTCTATTAAGGATATTCATTTTTAAATAGAGTCTGTGTTGTTTTAAAGCAATCACAGTTGATTTTTCCCCCTGCTGTGTCATCAAGCTTTGGAAAAAAACAGTTACCAGTTTCAGCTTGAATTTGCCATAGTATTTCACATACAAGATCCTCTGCAGTTTAATTTGTATTGTTTATACGTCACAGGTATTTCTTCAGTTTATATTTTGATTTGGTACACATGTACTCACAAGTATGTACATTCCAAATGGGCATTCTTTTTTTTTTGTATATCAGTATCTCCAGATGCACAGGTGATATTGATCACTAATTTATTCCTCATTAAAATTAGCTCATTTTCCAGTTGATGTTGAGCAGCTAGAGTCCATTACTTGAAACACGAATTTTTATGACATGGATTTCTTTACCAGGCATTTGGAGTGTTAACAACCTACTGACATATTCTTTCATTACACGCAATTAACTAAAAATTCTGGCAGTGCCATGAAATTAATTTTTTAAGATTGATCATCAATCAGAACTCCCCTTGGGTGGATTTCAAACATGAGAAGGATACTGTAGGTTTATTATGGAGTACTCCTTAAAACTGAGATATGAAATATCTGAGGTTCTAAGAGAAGTGAAGCTATAGATAAGTTAATAATTGATTGTTATAATTATTTTGTATTTGGTTAAAGGTTTTTGTCAGTCATATGCTTGACTTGTTTGGCAGGATTCTTTGCTTGTTTATATTTTTCTTTAAACTCATGCAGTACATGTATGTGTTTTTATTTTTGGTTTATTTATTTTGCTAAATATTTTTAGGAGTAAGTGGAAAAGCCTCATTCTGGGTAAAAAAAACCAGCCTTGTATGCAGTCTGAAAAATAACTCAGGGAAGCATTATTCTCTAGCATTGAAATGCATGGGTTCCATTCCCAGCTCATATGTGGCCTTGCACAAATTATTCGACTTTTCTGAGCCTTAATTTTCTTGGTTGTAAAATGAGATTAATAATAATCTTAGGTGGTTGGGAAAACTAAATGAGATAAGCATACGTGATGCTTAGCATTAGGTCTAATGCGTATGTTCAATAAATATTAACCTGTATTACTATTGTGCATGATGTGACTGTGTGTTTAGCCAAGGTATATAAAATAAAAACACCTAGTGAGTCACAAGTCTGTTAAGAGGGCACCTTTCAGCTTTGCAGATGGCTGGCAGGCAGTACTTGTTGCTTGTCTCCCACAAGCATTGGAGTGCTGTTGGGGGCTGCCCATTTCCCCTCCTCTCTATGGACATTATGGAAATATTGCAGCCAAGGTCTTTCAAAAGTGCCAAGTGGTTACTTTCTAGGATGTATTTCAGTGGTCAGTAAATGTGGTTGTGAGGAAGTCAGAGGAGAATAAGAAATTCAGCCCTGGTATTTGACAACAGAGTGCCTATGACCTGGCCCCTATCTAGAGAAAGGGGCCTACTTGTTGCCAGCCTGCAGGGCTCCACTCACCTGGGATAGAGTGGCCCAGCAAGGTCTCAGAGAGCAGAGCTGACCTTATCTTACTCAGTGACTCACATCAATCCAGTACTTAACCATGTGTCAGGCTCTGGCTAGGTGCTTTAGGTACGAGATCATGTGAGCCTCAGAAAACAATCCTTGAGGTAGAAGGTGGATTCTTTTGTTGATTCCATTCTACAGGCCAGGAAATAGCAGTCTTTGAGAATTTTAATGCATGCTCTTGGTTGTATAGTTACTAGAGTGTCAGAGACATTTTTCAAATCTGGACAGGTAAGGTATAAGGTAAACCTCTTCGCCCCTTCAGTCAGTGTTTCAGCAACAGAGTTCAGCAAGAAGGCCATTCATTAACTGCTTACCTTTTTTGCTGCCCACCTCCCTACATGTACACCTAATCACAGGTGTTAACTCAGCTACTCAGTGAGCATTTCTTGACTGTCTGCTCTGAATTTTTTACAGTGTGTGAAGGTAGTATTTGCAGACCAATCTAGGAGGCTTTATGAAATACACTTTTTTGTTGTTTATGTCTGTCTTCTCTCTTCAGCCTTCTCCAGAGTTCTGATCAAGAAGTTGCAAATAAAGTCAAAGCTGGACTGAAAAGCCTGATTCCTGCCTTGGAAAAAAGCAAAAACACCAGCAAAGGAGTAGAAATGCTACTTGAAAAGCTGACTGCCTAGGTGGAAACAGTTAAGAGCAAATTGGAGTCATTTTTCTTGTTCGGTTTTCCCAGTGCAGGAAAGAAGGGCTGGGGTCCATCTTACTGGTAATTTGGGTGCTCTGTATATGTGTTTCTTCTTTGTATAAGAATCTATTTATAAAATGGTTTCTAAAAATGTCCTTTTTAAGAAAAACAGTCTCAGCATTCTCTTTTATCATATTGAATAGTAAGCAAGTCACAATGGAAAAGGTTTGACAGCCATACACAAGGACCAAACAGATTTATACAAGGTAGTTGTATGCATTGATTCAGGGGGAAAGACACCTTCAGTGAACAGTCTGAGAGAGCTTCTTGGAGGAGGAGGAATCAGCTTCAGATGAGGCCATGTGTGCGTGCTGAGTTGCTCAGTTGTCCACGTCTGACTCTTTGTGACCCCGCCTCATGAACCGTAGCCTACCAGGTTCCTCTGTCTCTGGGATTCTTGTGATGAGAATGCTGGAGTGGGTTGCCGTTTCCTCCTCCAGGGGATCTTCCCGAGGATGTGGTGGATGCGAGCCCTGGGGAGTCCTTGGTGGGAGCAGTGCTTCAGGAACCCTTGGGGCCCAATGGGCACAGGGATGGGGCCTCTACATCTAGAGCAGCTGCAATCCCAGCTACTGATGGATTGGACAGCATGTTAGATTTTGTTGGAAACAAGCGACTGTAGTAAATTAAAATTTGTAGGGGAAAACGTGCTGGGTGAATTAAACAATCACACTGGTTAGCAGTGTGAATGTCAGGGCCACAGGGAAAATCTTCCTATCTTTGAAACTGGGCCTTCCAGCTCTTTGTAATGAGACTCTCTCTTTTGGAACTTTTCCCTAAAGTAGTTGAGGCCTCCAGGGTTTGAGTTAGAAGGAAGGTTATGCAGATTTGTTAATAATGCAGCAATTTGAATTTAAGTGCAAGTCGGATGTTTGAATTTTAAAACTACACTTGACTCCCAAGGAACCAAGTTTGGAAGGATTGGTAGCCCTTGGAAGGATTCTAGCCAGGCTCACGTTGCCCTTCCTATGGATACTGACTGCTTTTGAAACCAAGCTTCAGCACTTTCTCTAAGCAGTCTGCTGTGACAGCACAGCCACTGGATTCTGCGCCAGGGTTCCACCTGAGAACCGCGGAGCCTCTCCTGCCAGACTGCCCAGTCCCAGGACTACTTCTAACACAGGAGATGTTACCTGCTGCCCTTTCTGACAGGTGCCTTGGAAAGAACCCATGCTGGTGGTTCTCTTGTGTAGATTGTCTACCTACCTACGCCCCCATCCCCCTCCCAGCTGGCCCTAAGGGTGGAGATGGGGAACTGCTGGGTCTGGGGGTGGGGTGATGAGATATAATGTTGAGAATTTTAATGCATGCTCTTGGTTGTATAGTTACTAGAGTGTCAGAGACATTTTTCAAATCTGGACAGGTAAGGTATAAGGTAAACCTCTTCGCCCCTTCAGTCAGTGTTTCAGCAACAGAGTTCAGCAAGAAGGCCATTCATTAACTGCTTACCTTTTTTGCTGCCCACCTCCCTACATGTACACCTAATCACAGGTGTTAACTCAGCTACTCAGTGAGCATTTCTTGACTGTCTGCTCTGAATTTTTTTACAGTGTGTGAAGGTAGTATTTGCAGACCAATCTAGGAGGCTTTATGAAATACACTTTTTTGTTGTTTATGTCTGTCTTCTCTCTTCAGCCTTCTCCAGAGTTCTGATCAAGAAGTTGCAAATAAAGTCAAAGCTGGACTGAAAAGCCTGATTCCTGCCTTGGAAAAAAGCAAAAACACCAGCAAAGGAGTAGAAATGCTACTTGAAAAGCTGACTGCCTAGGTGGAAACAGTTAAGAGCAAATTGGAGTCATTTTTCTTGTTCGGTTTTCCCAGTGCAGGAAAGAAGGGCTGGGGTCCATCTTACTGGTAATTTGGGTGCTCTGTATATGTGTTTCTTCTTTGTATAAGAATCTATTTATAAAATGGTTTCTAAAAATGTCCTTTTTAAGAAAAACAGTCTCAGCATTCTCTTTTATCATATTGAATAGTAAGCAAGTCACAATGGAAAAGGTTTGACAGCCATACACAAGGACCAAACAGATTTATACAAGGTAGTTGTATGCATTGATTCAGGGGGAAAGACACCTTCAGTGAACAGTCTGAGAGAGCTTCTTGGAGGAGGAGGAATCAGCTTCAGATGAGGCCATGTGTGCGTGCTGAGTTGCTCAGTTGTACCACGTCTGACTCTTTGTGACCCCGCCTCATGAACCGTAGCCTACCAGGTTCCTCTGTCTCTGGGATTCTTGTGATGAGAATGCTGGAGTGGGTTGCCGTTTCCTCCTCCAGGGGATCTTCCCGAGGATGTGGTGGATGCGAGCCCTGGGGAGTCCTTGGTGGGAGCAGTGCTTCAGGAACCCTTGGGGCCCAATGGGCACAGGGATGGGGCCTCTACATCTAGAGCAGCTGCAATCCCAGCTACTGATGGATTGGACAGCATGTTAGATTTTGTTGGAAACAAGCGACTGTAGTAAATTAAAATTTGTAGGGGAAAACGTGCTGGGTGAATTAAACAATCACACTGGTTAGCAGTGTGAATGTCAGGGCCACAGGGAAAATCTTCCTATCTTTGAAACTGGGCCTTCCAGCTCTTTGTAATGAGACTCTCTCTTTTGGAACTTTTCCCTAAAGTAGTTGAGGCCTCCAGGGTTTGAGTTAGAAGGAAGGTTATGCAGATTTGTTAATAATGCAGCAATTTGAATTTAAGTGCAAGTCGGATGTTTGAATTTTAAAACTACACTTGACTCCCAAGGAACCAAGTTTGGAAGGATTGGTAGCCCTTGGAAGGATTCTAGCCAGGCTCACGTTGCCCTTCCTATGGATACTGACTGCTTTTGAAACCAAGCTTCAGCACTTTCTCTAAGCAGTCTGCTGTGACAGCACAGCCACTGGATTCTGCGCCAGGGTTCCACCTGAGAACCGCGGAGCCTCTCCTGCCAGACTGCCCAGTCCCAGGACTACTTCTAACACAGGAGATGTTACCTGCTGCCCTTTCTGACAGGTGCCTTGGAAAGAACCCATGCTGGTGGTTCTCTTGTGTAGATTGTCTACCTACCTACGCCCCCATCCCCCTCCCAGCTGGCCCTAAGGGTGGAGATGGGGAACTGCTGGGTCTGGGGGTGGGGTGATGAGATATAATGGGGAAGAAGCTTACTTTTGTTAGACCAGTATATTATGAGTCTGTTTTCCATATAATGGGCCCATTTCGAAAGAGATGGGGACAAAACTCTGCTATTTGTTCCATCTATAAGACTAAAATAAAATAACATCTGCAGTTTTGAAAGTTAAAGAGTATTAGGAAACATGTCTCAAAACCAGAAACCCTCCGTCTGCCCTGCTCCTTTTCACCCTGGCCTTGTCCTCCCCAGAAGCAACTTTCAGTGCTTTTTTAGCTCTGCTAGGTGTGTAAACAGAAATTTTGCGGTTTTAAAAAAATATATATGTTTTAAACGTTTTCTTTTAACTTCCTATTATGGCAAAATACACAGTGAGACCTTTCACCACCACTGTTCCCCTACTTCGTTTCTTTCCATTTCCCAAAAGAATTGCATCATTTTTGAAAAATTCATGTTCAGTTTATATGATTATGCTGACGTCACTTCTTAAATACTGAAGGCAGTAATGAACTGTCCTGACATTTCCTTTACTAATTTCTTTTTCCTGGGATTAATAAATTGCGTCGTTTATTTTTATTTCCTTTCTTTCCTACATTCCTATTATGTTTCTCAAGCTGACCATGAGACTTGTTTAAACTCTTCTCCAGCAGGCCCTGTTTCCTCTATTTTTTTCAGCCTGGCAAGGCTCCTGTGTCATTTTGGTGTCTACCCTTCGGTGTCTACACGAGGTGGGCTCTGATATGTCCCACCTCGAGTGCTTCGGGCGGGTCAGAAATGTGCTGAGATTTTTAACAGCTTCAACCCTTACTCCACAAAGCCATTACACACACCTCCTTGATTAGTTCACATCGGTGTTCTTTTGCAAACTATTCCCAGGGGCCCTTCCCTTAAGTCAGTGATGGGTTTTAGGAGAGTCTTGACCAATATGCTTCTCAGAGGAGAAGTATATTCCTGGGAAAGTTTCCTTTAGTCTCAGACCCACAAGGAACAGAGTCCCCTTCCTGCTGACTGACTTTAGTATATGCAGAAAGCACGCTGGGTTGCGGATGGTGGAGCAGAAGGTTGAAGAATCTGAAACCTTGATGTTGAACTGCTGAATAATCCACTGCCCTACTACTGAACTTCCTGCTACATGAGAGAATTAACTTTCATTTATCACTTAGGCCATTTCGAGTTGAATCTTTAGAAACTTGCAGCCCAAAGTGTGCTTATCTGTCACTGAATAGTAATTTCTACCCTGTCCAGTTCATCAAGTTAACTGGCAGACACCTCTCCTGGAGCCAGGTGGCTTTCATCCTGGGCCTTCCCTTCATGTCTCCTATGGAAAGCCCATTTCCAGGACCCCATGCATTTCATCTTCTTGCTTAACATTCTCTTTTGAATGGGGCACAGTCTCTAGTAGCTTCCTGAGAAAGAATGCATATGTGGTCAAAATTTAAAAGTCTGAATGTCTGTATTCTACCCTTTCGCATCTGGGCACCTATTTTAGCTGGTTATAGAATTCTAGTTTGAAATTAATTTTGCTATGGAATTTTGAAGACATGGGTCAGTATTTCCTTCGGCTTGCAGAGTGACTTCGGAAATTCAGTGCCGTTATTATTCTCAGTCTTTTATATGTGGCCTTTTTTGGAGGGATGAGAGGGTTTTCTCTGAAAGGTTTCAGGACTTTATTGCCAGCCTCATCCTCATATTTCAGGATCTTGGCATTGCTATCTATTGTGTTATCTTCTCTTCATTCTTCATACTGGGTAATTGTTTAGGACTTTCATTGGAGAAGGCAAGCCCTCCCATCCAGGGGCTGTGTTTGTATTATCTCCCTAACCCCCACTTCCTCCAACCCTGTTTTTTCTCTTCTTGCTCTTTGAAGCTCCTGTTTTGCAGATTTTGAATGCTGATTTGATCCACAAATTTTTTCTTTCAATTCTTTGGCCTTTTGACTTGCTTTCTGGGTGAAATATTTCCTCCACTTTTTCTTTCAGCCCTTCAGTTGTCTTTTTTTAAAATTTTTATGTTTTTAAACTTTACTGAGGAATAATTAATGATATAAAATTATACATATTTAAAGTGATATACATTGCAGAATGATTCCAAGATCAAAATAAGTAACACATATGGATAAATGTTTTTATTTTACTTGAGTATATGCTGAGGAGTGGAGTTGTTGGGTCATATGGTAACACCACATTTAATCATTTGAACAACTGCCAGACTTTTCCAATGTGGCTGTTCCATTTTACATGTCCATAGCAGTGTGTGAGGGCTCCAATCCCCCTACATCCTCACCAACAGTTGTTAGTATTTGACTTTTTAATTATTGCTATCCTTATGAGTGTGAAGTATTATCTCTTTGTGTTTTTTATTTCCCTTTTGACTAGTGAGGTCAAGCATCTTTTCCTGCTCCTATTGGCTGTTATGTTTTCCTTGAAGAAATATCTCTTTAGATCCTTTGCTCATTTTTCAGTTGAGTTTTTTGATTTTTATTATTAAGTTGTTAGAGTTCTTTATATATTCTGGATACAAGTCCTTTATCAGATGTATGATTTGCAAATATTATTTACTCTCTTTCTGTCTTGTTTTTTCACTTCCATGATAGTGTTCTTTGAGACACAAAGGTTTTAATTTTGATGGAATCTAATTTATTTTTTTCTTTGGTTGCTTGTACTCTTAGAGTCATATCTAAGAACTCATGGCTAAATCCAAGGTGTTAAAGATTTACTTCTGTGTTTCCTTCGCAGAGCTTTCTAATTTTAATTCTTAAATTTGGCTCTTTGATCCATTCTGTGTTAGTTTTTTTGTATGGTGTAAAGTAAGGGTCTCCCACTTTATTCTTTTGCACATGGCTTCCCAGTCGTCCTAGCATCATTTGTTGAAAAGCTATTTATCCCTCTGAGTGATCTTGGCACCTCTGTTGAAAATCAGTTGATCATAAGCACATGATTCCATTTCTGGACTTTCAGCTCTTATTCCATTAACGCATATCCTGATGCCAGTACAACACTGTCTTGATTAGCTGCTGGATGTTTGAGGGGTGTGCATGTTTTGTGTATTCATACGCTGCTCAGTTCAACTGGGTGCAGTTTTTGTGTTCACTCAGTGTTTCTCACAGACAAAATCACTCCTATTGTTCTTTAATATGTCGATCAAATTGGAAAACCCTTCCTCCTTCCCTGTGATTGTCTATGCTTAGCACTCCTTGGTCTGTTACCTAAACCAAGAAAAGTGCTAAGACAAACGGCAGTCAGGATTGGCAGTATGGAGTATAAAAATGTCTCCTGACAATTGTTAATCCAGTGACAGACATTTCTTGCCCACTTACTAGTTCATAATCTCACTCAGCTCTCAGGGTGGGAGGGGCAATACAGGGGCAGGGAATTAAGAGGTATAAACTGTTATGTACAAAATAAGCTATAAGGATATATTGTACAATACAGGGAATACAACCAATATTTTATAATAACTGCAAGTGGAGTATAATCTGTAAAAATTGTGAATCACTATTCTGTACACTTGTAACATAATACAACTATACTTCGAAAAAATTATCAAAAGAAAGAGGCTCACAAAATTTCTATATAATAAATTCATGATAAATTACTATGAGAAACTAAGAATGGTTACTCTGTTTCCCTTCAGTTTTAAAGTTTGACTTTTTTCAATTTTAAAATACAAGGAATTTATATACATTTGGTCAGTCCTTCCATTGTCTTTTATTTTCATTTTGTTTTACTTTGCTTTGTCTCTTTTCTGGTGTCTGCACTTTTTATTTTGGTCTCTCACGTTTGAGACTTTCTGGGAGAGATCTTTGGCTTTATATACACGTGTGTGGGCCAGCCACTCAGTCATGTCTGACTCTCTGTGACCCCATGGATTGTAGCCTGCTAGGCTCCTCTATCCATAGAATTTTCCAGACAAGAATACTGGAGTGGGTTGTCATTTCCTCCTCCAGGGGATCTTCCTGACCCAGGGATCAAACCTGCGTCTCCTCCTTATGTATATAACACAGAAGTTGCTCAGTCGTGTCCGGCTCTTTGCGACCCCATGGATTGTAGCCCACCAGGCTCCTCAGTCCATGGGATTTTCCAGGCATGAATACTGGAGTGGGTTGCCGGTTCCTTAATATGCATAAGACCACTAAAACTGATCAGAAAAGCAGCGGGACCTTCCTGAGTGTTGAGAGTTCATTGCACAGGTGATGAGGTCTGGCTGCTGCTCTTGGACCAGAGTCCTCCATATATGTCAGGATCTGTCGGGCTTCTGTTTGGACCTCTCGGTGCCTCTAGAGGGGATGCCAGCTAGCAGCCGAATTCTGGTTGCTCAGCACTTTCAGGTCTTCATTCACCCACTTGTTTTGCATACAGTGCCTGTCTGTCATGCTCTCTTGTATCTGGGACCCCATAGCTTGGTGAAACTGAACCACTGGAATCCACAAAATAAACTCAGTCTTTTGCCATTGTGTGGAGTGATAGCCCATTTGAGCCAATCCCCTGTTTTTATCCTAGGCCTTACCCCAGCTCTTTCCAGTACTTAGCACCTATGCTTGCTGAAATTTTCTGTAATCACAGAGAGAATTAGCTTTGTTCTCTGCATATACCTGCTATTCAGCTTTCTTGGCCCTGTTACTTTCTCCCAGCTTCCTCTTCTTCCAGATATTTGTTGCTGTTGTTCAGTCACTGATGACTTCTCCCCTGTTTCCTCTGTTGTTTTAACTTTATGGTATTTTTATTTATTCTTAGCAGAAATCAACAGATGGTTTTAACTACACTAAGAAAAACCTACCTGACTAAATGGAGGCTGTATTTTCCATGGAAAAGTTTACTGGATTTGAGAAATGTTTTTAATTTTAAATTTTAACTTTTGTAGTTTTCAGATTGCACTTCCATCCTTTTCTTAGGGATTTAACAGACTTTGCGTGGAAGAAAGGAGAACCTGTTACCCTTTCAGTTCTGTTCAGTTGCTCAGTCGTGTCTGACTCTTTGTGACCCCAGGAACCACAGCACGGCAGGCCTCCCTGTCCATCACCAACTCCCGGAGTCTACCAAAACCCATTTCCATTCAGTTGGTTATGCCAACTCTTCGCATGAGGTGGCCAAAGTATTGAGTTTCAGCTTTAGCATCAGTCCTTCCAAAGAATACCCAGGACTGATCTCCTTTAGAATGGACTGGTTGGATCGCCTTGCAGTCCAAAGGACTCTCAGGAGTCTTCTCCAACACCGCAGTTCAAAAGCATCAATTCTTCAGCGCTCAGCTTTTTTTTATAGTCCAATTTTCTCATCCATACATGACAACTGGAAAAACCATAGCCTTGACTAGACGAACCTTTGTTTAGAAAGTAATGTCTCTGCTTTTGAATATGCTATCTAGGTTGTCATAACTTTCCTTCCAAGGAGTAAGAGTCTTTTAATTTCATGGCTGCAGTCACCATCTGCAGTGATTTTGGAGCCCAGAAAAATAAAGTCAGCCACTGTTTCCACTGTTTGCCCATCTATTTCCCATGAAGTGATGAGACTGGATGCCATGATCTTCGTTTTCTGAATGTTGAGCTTTAAGCCAACTTTTTCACTTTCCTCTTTCATTTTCATCAAGAAGCTTTTTAGTTCTTCATTTTCTGCCATAAGGGTGGTGTCATCTGCATATCTGAGGTTATTGATATTTTTCCTGGCAGTCTTGATTCCAGCTTGTGCTTCCTCCAGCCAGCGTTTCTCACGATGTACTCTGCATAGAAGTTAAATAAGCAGGGTGACAATATACAGCCTTGACGTACTCCTTTTCCTATCTGGAACCAGTCTGTTGTCATGTGCATTAGCCTAGTGGAATAAGGCTTCCTGCATGCAAAGGATAGTTTCTTTAAAAAATGTGATGGCACTTCTGTTTCTATTTGCAATGAAGTTTTAAAAAGGTTACATCTTAATTAAAGCAACTTAGTCACTCTTAAGGGAGAAGACAATGGCAGCCCACTCCAGTATTCTTGCCTGGAGAATCCCATGGATGGAGGAGCCTGGTGGGCTGCAGTCTATGGGGTCGCACAGAGTCGCATGACTGAGCGACTTCATTTTGACTTTTCACTTTCATGCATTGGAGAAGGAAATGGCAACCCACTCCAGTATTCTTGCCCTGAGAATCCCAGGGACAGGGAACCTGATGGGCTGCTGTCTATGGGGTCGTACAGAGTCAGACACGACTGAAGCGACTTAGCAGCAGCAGCAGCAGCAGTCACTCTTAAGAGTGTGTCTTACAAATACAAGAATGTATGTTTATTTTTAAAATAATGGTTAAGAGAGGACAATGTCTCAGAAAAAAGCAGCAACCATTTACACTGAGCCACTAATCAAACTATTTTTATATTAAAATTAATGAACTTGGGACTTCCCTGGTAGTCCAGTGGCTAAGACTCTGTTCTCTCAATGCAGGGGGCCCAGGTTCAGTCTCTGGTCGGGGAACTAGATTCCACGTGCTGCAACTTAACACCTAGTTCAGCATAAATAAGTAAACATTTTTAAAAAAGCTAATGGACTTAACAAACATAAAAATCTGACTCAAACTTTTTTTTTTTTTCACTTCTGAACTGTTGAACCTTAGGAAACTAGGTTTATAATCCTCTCCATCTGTTATGGACTGAATTAATTGTGTCTCCTTCAAGTCTCTGTGTAAAAAGCCTAACTGTGCTCCCCTACCCCCCACCCCCACCCTAGAATGTGACTGTATTTGGATATAGGGTCTTTAAAAAGGTAATTAGGGTAAAATGAGGTCCCATGAGTGGGCCTTAGTTCAGTATGAGTGGGTATGTCCTTATGAGAAAAGACCGGGACACACAGAAAGAGAAAGCCGTGTGAAGAGAAAAAAGAGAAAATGTCCTCCCCCAAGCCAGGGACAGAGATCTGTAAATGAAACAAACCCTGCTACACCTTCACCTTGGATTTCCAGCCTATGAGGAGGTAAACGTCTTGTTTTTTAAGCTTCCCATTGGTGGTGAGTGGCTTTAGTTGTGTTTGACTGTTTTCAACTCTGTGGAAGATAGCCTGCCAGGCTCCTCTGTCCATGGAGATTCTCTCGACATGGAGAATGGTTGCCATGTCCTCCTCCAGGGGATCTTCCCGACCCAGGATGAAGCCCATGTCGCTATGTCTCCTGCATTGCCAGGCAGGTTCTTTACCACTGGCACCATCTGGGAAGCCCCTAGTCTGTGGCATTTGTTAGGCAGCCCTAGGAAACTAATACCCATCTTTCCTTTTCTCAATTTAAAACCATCACCACCATAGTGCCCCCAGATTCCCTAACCTTTTTCCCCAGATGAATTCTTAGGGTTGTAAATGCAGTCTTAAGCAGGAGATATACACTGTGTTCTTTGGATCACGTGTCTTTTATGAATAGTAACTAAAACTATTAGAAGCCTCTCTGTTCTGCATCCCAGAGTGTACAAACAGACACTGATTACTCTGCATGTTTGTACCCAAAACAGTGACTGGGAAGATGGTGCCAATATTTTCACTCCCATCCCTGTAAAGGAATGGTGTTTGGAATCTTTCATCCAAATGTTTTCTAGTGTTTAAACATGGACTCATGCTATTGCTGAAGTGGACAGAGAAAGCTGCAAAAACATGGTAATGAGGAATTTTGGCCCATGTGTTCTTGTTTTTAGGGCAGTTAATTCTTAGGGGAAGTGATTAGTTCTTCTCCCTGATATGTGACAACACTTAAGTGGAAGGTGATAGAAACCTAGTAAGGTGATGGGAATCATCTCACTTTGCACTCTTGATGACTATAATTAAGCATAATGAATAATTTAGATATTTCAAATGACTTCCAGATGCTTGAAAATAAGACTTTTCTTTTACATAGAAATCCTCTTGCATTTAAAACTCATGTTCTTAATAAACCTTCAGTAAAGACACCGACTTACTGCTGTTACGTTCAACAGTACATAGTGATAGAATAAACATGATTGATCAAGACCTTCATAACAGCAAGGAAGTGCTTTTAAGGGACTGAACATGTCTTGGGTTTTATTTTTTTCTTGCCAAATCAACTATTCGGTCCTATCTATTGTTTAACACTTAAGTCTAGTTCTAAATGTAGATCTGTTGGAATCCATTATATTGAAATCTGCATATGATACAACCTGGTGGACGTGAGTTTTGGTCTGGCTGGCATCTCTTTGGGGGTTCTCCCCTCGCACATTTCACAGCCATCCTCTGTGGGTAGGGTGAACCCATCATGACCTGCTTTAACCAGATGCATGTGACCCAAGTCTCCCAAATGACACTGAGCAACTAAGCTCAGTACTCTTTTTAATAAATAGCATCAAATCAGAATCTGGCATGAGACCAAAAACAGCATTTAGAGCTCTGGGGCTTCTGAGACAACTTGTGAGAGATGGTCTGCCCTTCCCTGGGGTCTCAAGCTCCTTATTGCAGGCAGGCAGCACCAAGCTGTAGTTACATTTCATCACTTCTAAAAATGCACTCTCCACCCCGGCTCATGCCACCTCCCTGCCCACCCCCCAAATGTGTGTGTGTGTGTGTGTGTGTGTGTGTGTGTGTTGTGTCCAACTCATGGAGTGTAGCCCTCCCGGCTTCTCTGTCCATGGGATTTCCCAGGCAGGAATACCGGAGTGGATTGCCATTTCTAACCCTCATCTCCTGTGTCTGCTGCATTGCAGGTGGATTCTTCTGAGCCACCAGGGAAGCCCTTCAAACATACATTTCAACAAATCTGAAAGGATGCACCTTACAGTCGGTGGCATCTTAGTCTGGTCATTTCTTAACATCAAGGTGGTGTTACAGTTGGTAAAAAACTGAGTCCATCTTTTCCTCTCTTTTTAATGAGCCTGATTTCTCTCCTGTGGTAGCTTTTCACCTCTCTCAGAACTTCATTGCTGAACTCCTAGGTGTCTCCTGCCGTATATTTACACGAAAATAATACTCCTTTGCAAATTGAACGTCATGTGAAATTAGAGATGGTAGAGAACAGTGCTAGAAGTGCTGGCTGAGCTAGAGTCACATTGTGACGCGAAGCCCGGCTGTTAACTGGATGGCTGGGCAAGTTACATAGCCTCTCTGCTTCCGTTTCCTCATTTGTAAAAGGATGATACACACTTCAGTTCAGTCTCTCAGTTGTGTCCGACTCTTGGCAATCCATGGACTGCAGCACAACAGGCCTCCCTGCCCGTACCAACTCCTGGAGCTTACTCAAACTCGTGTCCATCAGGTCGGTGATGCTATCCAACCATCTCATCCTCTTATCATCTCCTTCTCCTCCTTCCCTCAATCTTTCCCAGCATCAGGGTCTTTTCACTTCACTGGGTCACTGTGAGGCTTGAGTCTATATGTGAAAAGGATGGAGAACTGGTCCTGAACACACAGTAGGCCTCACACTTGGCCAGGTTTCCTAGTAGAAGAATCATGGGAGGCTTGGACAAGGCCTGAAAGGCTGCTGTTGTCACACAGCTGTGACTTGGAAGTTAAATAAAGTTCCCATTTTTGAGGGTGTTGTTTTTTTTTTTTAACAACAAACATTTTAGCAACCCTTGCCTCAAAACTCAATATTACATTTGTTTTTTTCAGTTTGTATTGGGTAAGAAATCACCTATGAAGGCCCAAGAATTCATCACTTTTAAATACAGATTTTTACAATTTAAAACAGCTGAATGCCTTTGAAAGGCTCTTACTCACAGCTAGTGATTGGGGCAAGGTAGTGTTTGCAGGCCCCAGCAGTTTCTTCTGCCTGCAGGTTAGGAAGCAAAGGTGAAAGCACTCAACCTAAATTGACTCCTTTTCAAATTCAAATAACCCTGGTAGGAACTGCACCTCCACCTGTCACGTGTGATTAACACCTTCCTTCAGAGTCTATCAGCTTGTTCAGGTAGAATGCTGGGAGCTAGGCTGGTTGAAGAGGGAGTTTGTTTCCTTGGGAACGACTCGGGTAGTTTGAGGTCATTCCCCAGGGCCAGGAAGCCTAGAGCCGCAGAGAAGTGCAGGGTTTCAACTTGGGTAGTGGTCTAGGCATCCAGAGGTGGGTGTGAGTCAGCACCTGGAGACTCAGTGGGTTGACTCCAGGTGATTGTGTGTGTGTTTTTTTTTAAACAAGAAAGTTCACTGCAAATGGGAGGGGGTTTTGAGTGCCTTGCTGCTGCTGCTAAGTCGCGTCAGTCGTGTACCGACTCTGTGCGACCCCATAGACTGCAGCCCAACAGGCTCTCCCATCCCTGGGATTCTCCAGGCAAGAACACTGGAGTGGGTTGCCATTTCCTTCTCCAATGCATGAAAGTGAAAAGTGAAAGGGAAGTTGCTCAGTTGTGTCCGACTCTCAGCGACCCCATGGACCTGTAGCCTACCAGGCTCCTCCATCCATGGGATTTTCCAGGCAAGAGCACTGGAGTGAGGTGCCATTACCACAGTGAAAAGCACTTGGAGTTTGCTTACAGAAGACTTGGCTTGGAAGCTCCACCCTGACTCTTGACCAGGAATGTGGGTAAGTCACAATCTAGAAATTTCTCTTATTTGTAAAAACAGAGTTCAGTCACTCAGTCATGTCCAAGTCTTTGTGACCCCATGGACTGTAGCACGCCAGGCTTCCTTATCCGTCACCAACTCCCAGAGCTTGCTCAAACTCATGTCCATCAATTCGGTGATGCCATCCAACCATTTCATCCTCTGTCGTCCCCTTCTCCTACCCTCAATCTTTCCTCGCATCAGGGTCTTCGCATCCGGTATTTTGCTTACAGAAGACTTGGCTTGGAAGCTCCACCCTGACTCTTGACCAGGAATGTGGGTAAGTCACAATCTAGAAATTTCTCTTATTTGTAAAAACAGAGTTCAGTCACTCAGTCATGTCCAAGTCTTTGTGACCCCATGGACTGTAGCACGCCAGGCTTCCTTATCCGTCACCAACTCCCAGAGCTTGCTCAAACTCATGTCCATCAATTCGGTGATGCCATCCAACCATTTCATCCTCTGTCGTCCCCTTCTCCTACCCTCAATCTTTCCTAGCATCAGGGTCTTCGCATCCGGTAGCCAAAGTATTGGAGTTGCAGCTTCAGCATCAGTCCTTCCAATGAACACCCAGGACTGATTTCTTTTAAGATTGAATAGTTTGATCTCCATGCAGTCCAAGGGACTTTCAAGAGTTTTCTCCAACACTGTAGTTCAAAAGCATCAATTCTTCGGCGCTCAACTTTCTTTATAGTCCAGAAAACAGAGATAGTACCTGAAAATTTCAGAGGGTTGAACTCAGAATCCAACAAGATCGTGTATGTGACGGTGCCTCGTAAAACCTTGTAGGTGTTTATGATTCCCTGGATAGATTAGATACTCCTTGCCTTGTTTGGTTCCCAAGTCCCGCGGTTGTAGTGTGCCAGAGACTCGGCCAGAGGTGCTGGGTGGACGGAGGGGAGAAAGAGGGCCAGTAGTTCAGGGTAATAACGTTGAGTGGTTTACTTGGAAGGAGCTCTCAGCCCTCCTCCACCACGGTTGCGGTGGGACAGGCAGGCCTGTCCTGATTTCCCTTGTGCTGTGACTTTACAGTTCAACAAGTCTTGCATTTGGAATTAGGTGAGAGCTCAGCAAAATGCTTTTGAGGGCTGCCCTAGAGATCAGTATAATTACGGTTGAATGAAAAGGGCATTGGATAGATGTGTGCCTAGTGGTTTGGGGATGGGACCCTTTGAGTCCCAGTTTGCCCTGAGATGCCTTGGGAGCAGCAGTGTGGTAGGAGGTGGGGGCAGAGAGAAGGGACTCTTGACCAGCCAGCCACCTGGGCTCCGGCGAGAGCAACTCCACAAGAGTTTGGTTTCTTTTTTTAACCAGGTTCTGCTGTTAAAATCCAAACAACCACTATAGTGTCATCTCCAGCATCCCTTCTGGATGAAGGAGTCCATAGTTGCCTAAACCTGAACTGTGTCCTCGCTCCCTTGTGCAGTCAGCAAGCAGGGCCAGACGGGAGCCAGTAGGCTGCAAGCAGATTTCCTGTGAAAGCAGCAAGGTTTAAACATCAGGGCTCCATGCTTGCTGGGCATTCCAAGAAGCCTGCTACCTCATTTGCCTTTGTAATTTAAGTTTTTTCTTAAGGGGAGATCCTAAATTATACAAGCTTTAGGCCCTAAGAATCTTGGATCCTCCCTTGTGTTAGACCCAAGCTTCTTAAAGTAAAGACATCACTGCAGACCCATCCTAGTGAACTGGAAGTGCACCCTTAAGAAAGAACAAACTAGCCATTAGGAATGGAGTGGAGGTTGCTTTGCAAGCTTAACCTTATTAAGTGATGGCACTTAATGCAGCACTAAACTAGTGCTGTATTATTCCTGCTAATGAAGAATGGATATAAAATATTATTACTCATCTCCACCAACACTTGTCAGGATAGCATAGCTTTGACGCTAAGCCATGCATACTCTGTAACAATTCCCCATAGAATACGATTATACGATGTAGTTAATACAGTGCCTGGATGTGAAATTTATTCATAAGTTTTAGTTATATTTATCATTAAGTGATTAGTCGAGATGAACAACTAATTTCCTATCTTGGTACCTTAGAAATAGAACCCAAGTTTTTGGCTGGATGGACTGTGTCCAACTCAAAAACATTTCCTGCCTTCTTCACAGAAAAGTTTTTTGCCAATGAGATGTAAGAGTAAATGCTGTACTCATTCAGAAAATCACATTAAAGGAGAAAGAATGCCCTCTTCTGGTCTTTTCTGTTATACCTTTGAACTCAGATGTGATGGCTGGAGCTAAAGCAGCTATGCTGGAGCACATAGACAAGGTTTTTTTACCCTGTGAGTGAAGGTGTGTGAGTAGAAAGGAGCCTGTGTCTTTGAAGTTGCTATACTAGCCTCGGACTGCCAGCTCTCACTCTTATAAAGGCAAGGTTCTCACATCATGCTTGTTAAAACTGGATTTCTAGGCCCTATCCCCAATGTCTGATTCAGTAGATAATGGTTTGAAGCCCCAGAGTCTACTTTTTTTTTTTTTAAAGTTCCCAGTTGACATGGATCATGCTGGTCCCAGGTTCATGTTTTGAAAACCAAGGTTTTATGTGTTGAGGGAAATAAACTTCTTTGTTTAAGCCACTATTGGGGGCTATTTTGTTTTTAAAGTTGAGTCATATTTAACTTTAGTAACTAATGCTTTCTGCTCTGCTGAGTGAAAGAGCAGCAACATGATTAAAATGCCACTTAAAGTGAAGCAGAGATTAGATAAATTGCAAATGGAATTTTTGCCCTCTGCATCTGTCAGATGAGTACTGGGCACCTAGTATGTGTTAAGCATATGCAAAAATAACTAAGACATGGTCTTGATTTAACAACAGTTACCTCCATGATTTGATACTCATGTGGAATTTCATTGAATCAGACTCATAACTAGTGTGTGCAAGACAGTGATGAACTGAGCCAGTGATTCCCCATCAGCCTGGAAATGGGGAAGGGCACAGGACTGGAGAGAGGGGCCCTTACAGACCATTGAATGTAGTGGTAGTCCACCTGCATGTTGGAATTCCAAGAAGCTTTAAAATACTGATGCCAGGGACCCATCTCCAGGGATTCTGATTTAATTGATCTGGAGTGGGGCTTGGGTATTGAATTGTTGAAAGTTCTTGTGATTCTAATGTGAATCCTAGGTTGAAAAAGATTGATCTCAACCAGTCCAGATGCCTGGCTGGCCCTGGAAACCTGCCTGAGGCCAGGTACAAGGCCAGGTTAATTTTCTTTTGCTGGTGAATAGAATTGTCGGTGATATAGGATGGACGGTTCTGTTAGCATACTGTCTACTCCCAGCCCAGTGATAGAGAACTTTCTGTAGCTCATCAGTTTCCCTAACAAGATTTTCCTTGGTGACAGCAAAACAGATCATTTTAATTAGCAGTAGATAATGAGTTTAAATGACATTGAAGTAGTTCCAAAATCTCCCTTAACTGCCCTAAATAACATCATACAGGAGGTACTCTGGGATTTATTGTTGAAATATCTGCAGTAAGGACACAGCGGACAAGTCCACTTATGTGAGATTATTCTGGTTTTACCTTGAACATGTAGTCGCTTAGAACCAGAAGCTGTCAGAGCTGCAGAGATTGAAATGTCTTTGAGGTCCTCATCCCTTATCTGGTATGTGTATCCCCTTGTCCCTGTGAGATGGCTGTGACCTGCTGGTAACAGGGAGTTCTTTCTCAGGCTCCTCCACTCAGAAAGTCCTTCCTTACATTCAGCTAAGAAGGTCCCCTGTAACTTCTCTTGATCTCAACTCTATCCCCTGGGAATTCACTCCTTGTGCTGCTCTGCTGAGTGAAAGAGCAGCAACATGATTAAAATGCCACTTAAAGTGAAGCAGAGATTAGATAAATTGCAAATGGAATTTTTGCCCTCTGCATCTGTCAGATGAGTACTGGGCACCTAGTATGTGTTAAGCATATGCAAAAATAACTAAGACATGGTCTTGATTTAACAACAGTTACCTCCATGATTTGATACTCATGTGGAATTTCATTGAATCAGACTCATAACTAGTGTGTGCAAGACAGTGATGAACTGAGCCAGTGATTCCCCATCAGCCTGGAAATGGGGAAGGGCACAGGACTGGAGAGAGGGGCCCTTACAGACCATTGAATGTAGTGGTAGTCCACCTGCATGTTGGAATTCCAAGAAGCTTTAAAATACTGATGCCAGGGACCCATCTCCAGGGATTCTGATTTAATTGATCTGGAGTGGGGCTTGGGTATTGAATTGTTGAAAGTTCTTGTGATTCTAATGTGAATCCTAGGTTGAAAAAGATTGATCTCAATCAGTCCAGATGCCTGGCTGGCCCTGGAAACCTGCCTGAGGCCAGGTACAAGGCCAGGTTAATTTTCTTTTGCTGGTGAATAGAATTGTCGGTGATATAGGATGGACGGTTCTGTTAGCATACTGTCTACTCCCAGCCCAGTGATAGAGAACTTTCTGTAGCTCATCAGTTTCCCTAACAAGATTTTCCTTGGTGACAGCAAAACAGATCATTTTAATTAGCAGTAGATAATGAGTTTAAATGACATTGAAGTAGTTCCAAAATCTCCCTTAACTGCCCTAAATAACATCATACAGGAGGTACTCTGGGATTTATTGTTGAAATATCTGCAGTAAGGACACAGCGGACAAGTCCACTTATGTGAGATTATTCTGGTTTTACCTTGAACATGTAGTCGCTTAGAACCAGAAGCTGTCAGAGCTGCAGAGATTGAAATGTCTTCTGAGGTCCTCATCCCTTATCTGGTATGTGTATCCCCTTGTCCCTGTGAGATGGCTGTGACCTGCTGGTAACAGGGAGTTCTTTCTCAGGCTCCTCCACTCAGAAAGTCCTTCCTTACATTCAGCTAAGAAGGTCCCCTGTAACTTCTCTTGATCTCAACTCTATCCCCTGGGAATTCACTCCTTGTGCCCCCATTGCTGGGGGACAAAGGCATCTCTGGGGGCACAGTAAGGGATTTGAATAGCCGTTGTGTATGGGATGAATACTACCACTGCTGGCCTGTGACTGAAGCCACTGGGAAAAGAACTCATTGTCCTTTCCACCCTGAGAGAGCTTGCAAGCACATTTCCCCTCCCTCTAAAAGTCTGTGAAATGGCCAGTGGATATTCTTGATTCGCATTTCTCTCAAAGAAAAATCTCACCAACCTTTAAGCCATTAGGGTGCATATCTTCTTAACCATGGTGCTAGTGGTCTCTGGGGTAATCTGATTCAGAAAGAAGATCTCTGCTTTTCTTCCCTAACTGGCCAGACCTCACTTGGACAAGCTGTTCCATCACCAGATCTGAGCTGCTCTCTTGTAACCTGAGTCAGAAACATGAAATTGCACCAGCCAGAGACTCTCTGGGTCTAGTTTTCTTGCATCTTTTAAATATAAATTTCATAATGCAACAGACTGTTGCCTAATGGCTTTTCTGTGCACCAAGATGAAAGTGTTAATTTTGTTTAGTCTGTAGTTAAAAAGTAGAATTTGGGGTTTGGCGTTATTAGGTGCTTGTTAGAGGTACTGTACAGCCACATCCCACATTTTAAGTTCTGATTGCTCCAATGCCAGTGGGAATACTGCCATGCACTTTTGACACTAATCACCAGAGTTAGTCACACATCTGTAGACTTAAGGGCATGGACCCCAGCAAGACTACCCTTCTTCAGGTGCTCCCCACACTCCTGACCCCTGGCTACAAATTCAGAAGTTTCCACAACCCCCGAGCTTCAGTAATTCATTGGAAGACTCACAAAACTCAGGAAAGCACCAGGCTGGGAGTATAGTTTTTCTGGAGGAAAGGATACAAATCAGGCCTAGTCCAACGAAGAGATGCTTTGGGTGAGTAGGGAGTGAGTCTCAAATGTGGTACCTCTGTGCTGTCTCCTGGGGGAACACACTCAGTGCATCCATGTATTTTCAACTCAGGGAATTACACTAGCTGATCTCTAGAGTCTTCAGTGGGCATGATAGATAGAATCGGACTTCCCGGTGGCTCAGCTGGTAAAGAATCTACCTGCAGTGCAGGAGACCTGTGTTTAATCCCTGGATTGGGAAGATCCCTACAGAAAGGAATGGCTACCCACTCCAGTAGTTTTGCTGGGAATTCCATAGACAGAGGAGCCTGGCAGGCTACAGTCCATGAGGTCGCAAAGAGTTGGGCATGACCGAGCAACTTTCACTCACTAGCCAGTGACTGGGTTAAAGGATATCCTATGATCCAGTTCTGTCCAATGAGATCGGAAAAGAGAGTCTTAGGCGGAATCAGTCGCTATGGGTTTGGACTTAATCTGCAGTCACCCTCCCCTTCTTGGAAGGTGGGCTGGCTCCAAGTCCCCAAATTCTCATCATATGGTCTTTCTGGTAACCGGGCCCCATCCTGACTCATCTCTTAGCATAAACTCAGGTGTGACCCAAGAAATTCAAATAAAATGATGCTTCTATTACTTGGGGAATTCTAGGGAGTTAAAGCCTTTCTCCCAGAACCAGGGACAAAGGCCAGTCTTTTTTTTATTATTATTATGCAGCAGGATGATTGAATTAAATGCTTGTAGAGCACTGGGAGGGAAGAGTGAGTCGCTGTCAACAGGGTATTTATCCACTGTTAGACTTAATCAGTATGTGCCCAAAATGAATGTGAATAAGAGCCTTGAATCAGTCATGGTTCTATTGGGTCCCTACACACTTCTCAGGGCTTTTTTTTTAACGCCACAGCCTAAAAGACTGTGTGCTTTATTATATTGTACATTAAAAATTTTTTTTATTGCAGTATAGTTACTTTACAATGTTGTATTATTTTCTGCTATACAACAAATTGAATCAGCTATACATATACATATATCCCCTCTTTTTAGGATTTTCATCCCATTTAGGTCACCACAGAGCACTGTGTATGCTGGGGGGCGCTCCGCAGAAAGAGTAGAGGCAGTGGAACTTCCCTCAGCAAAGCCGAGGGTTCCTGAGGAGAGGTGAGCCTGCTGTCCGCCAACCCAGCCCCTTGGCAAGCGAGAGACAATCAGAGGCGACAGGGGTTCCGTTGAAGCAGTTCCACTTTATTGCTGCAAACTCCCAGCTTATATAGGCAAGCAGGAGGGGTTTAGGAGGGACTTTCCATAGTTGCACCAATCACGTTAAAGGTCAAATCATTATGTGCCTTCAGTTGCACCAATCATGTTAAAGGTCAAATCCTCACGTGCATGGAAATCAAGAGAGCCAATCAAAAACTTTGACAAACACCCCGCCCCTATCACTTCCGCCAGGCGCTATCTTAGTTTCCAACCCTTCCAACTGTCAAGCTAGCCCTCTTTTTTTTCTCCTAGGTTTCCCATTTAGGGCCCCACATGTGTAGAGCTCCTTGTGCTATACAGTAGGTTCTCATTAATCTGTTTTATATATAGTAGTGTATATGTCAATTCCAGTCTCTCAATTCGCCCCACCCCTGCTGTTCCCCCTTGATATCCATACATTTGTTGTCTATGTCTCTGTTTCTGCTTTGTGCATAAGTTTATCTCTAAATTTTTTTCTAATTCCACATATATACATTATATACAATACAATGTATACAGCATACAATACAATATATAATTATATACAATATTGTTTTTCTCTTTCTGCCTTCACTCTGTGTCACAGTATCTAGGTCCATCCACATCTCTGCAAATGGCACAACTTCATTCCTTTTTAATAGCTGAGTAATAACAGAGAAGGCAATGGCACCCCACTCCAGTACTCTTGCCTGGAAAATCCCACGGATGGAGAAGCCTGGTGGGTTGCAGTCCATGGGGTTACTACAAGTCGGACACAGCTGAGTGACTTCACTTTCACTTTTCACTTTCGTGCTTTGGAGAGGGAAATGGCAACCCACTCCAGTGTTCTTGCCTTGAGAATCCCAGGGATGGGGGAGCTTAGTGGGCTGCCATCTACGGAGTTGCACAGAGTGGGACACGACTGAAACGACTTAGCAGCAGCAGCATTCCATTGTATGTATGTACCACACCTTGTTTATCCATTCCTCTGTTGGTGGACACTTAGGTTGCTTCCATGTCCTGGCTATTGCAAATAGTAGTTATGAACACTGGGGTACATGTATCTTCGGGAATTATAATTTTAAATTATACATTTATATATACATATCACACATACAAACCTATGGTCTATATTAACCATTCTATATAGATAATTTTCAAAGTCGGCTACATGTGGCTTTTGCCTTACTGACTTTAGAGTGCAACCTCCATGTAAAATGCTATCCCATTATGCAGTATACCAAGCAGGCTGTTCTGTACCTTTCCAGATGTTTGGTCATCCAAGTTCTGCATGAGCATTTCTGGTGACAGAGAGTTCCCTGATTTGAGTCAGCCCATCCAGTTGTTGGGCAGCCTTCATGGTTAGAGAGTAGTTTCTTATATTGAACCAAATGTATTCCTGGTCCTGCAACTCTGTCGTCCAGAGTCACATGAGAACATCTTGAGTTAGAAGAGCACTTTGAGCACCTGAAGACAGAGATCCCTGTGTGCTCCTAAGTCAGCTTTCCTCCAAAGCAAACGTTCTCTGATTTCTTCAGCCATTGTTAACACGTTTTTCTACATATTAATAGATGGTTTTAGGACTTTCTTGTGAATATTCAGTGTCTCTTGTAAAGTGCAGTGTTGAGAACTGAATACAATACTCCAAGTAGTAGTTATATAATTAGAGAATAGCTCTTACAATTCTTGAACTGACACCCTGTGCTCATTGATTCTTTCATGCCGAGATTACTTTTTTTTTCTTTTTAAACTGGATTATAATTCCTCAGTCTTTCTTGCATTTAGTCACTACACATTTTTTGGATGCCCAGCATCCGGCTCTCTTTCTTCTGATAGCTCCTGATTTGGCCGGCCACTTCAGCATTTTCAATCTCTATATCTAGATATAGGAAAATAACCCAGGACTGAACAATCGAAGTGCTCTATTCCCTTCATCAAAGTGAGTGGGTCTTTTGTTTAGATTATTGAGGAAAAGGGGCTCTCTTTCCACTGGCATTGACAATGCCAGAATGATAAAAGCCTTGAGTTACTACTGAATGAAGCCAACATGGAGGAAAGCTGAGCAAATGGAGGGCAGCAGAGGGGGGAGACTGAGTCTTTGTGACGTCATTTGAGCAGATGTCCAACTCTACTCCAATGTGACTTTCTAATTCCTTAAACTTGCTGGGGAGTTTTGTTTGTTTGTTTAAAGCAATTTTAGCTCTAGTCAAATGAGTCCTGACTATATATCATTTTCTGTTCAGTGGTGTGGTAGTAAATGTTTAACAACCAGTTCTTGGGAGGGAAAAGGAGGGCCCTGATCTACAGTGCTTGCTAGTTTTCCATAGTTTAAATGCCCCACCACGACCAATTACAAGCTAATGTGTCAACCTGCTCACAAATTTTCTAAAAACTTAATGATCTGTGCCCATAAACCAATACACTACAGCTTCTATATCTTTACTCAAGTTATTAATAAAAATTTTGATCAAAAACAAACCAAAGATCAAGCTCAGAAGTCAACTAGGGAACTCTCTTCTGTTGTCCAGTTGTCATGAAAACATCAGTCAACACTGGGCAAGCCCAACAAGCTACAGATTTAAATCTTCTTGCTAACATTTCAACCCATGTTTCTACTTTGTCCACTCTCAAGAGAAAATGTCAGAAAATTTGCAATTTGCAAGTCTTCTACATTCTTGCTTTGTCAGTCATTGTAAGAAGTGAAATCACCCTGTCATGGCTTGCTGAAATGACCCATGCTACAACCTGAAGATGGCCATTTTGCATTCTAAATGACAAGTTCAGTCCAGTTCAGTCACTCAGTCCTGTCTGACTCTTTATGACTTGATGGACTGCAGCATACCAGGCCTCCCTGTCTATCACCAACTCCTGGATTTTACTCAAACTCATCTCTATTGAGTTGGTGATGCCATCCAACCATCTTATCCGCTGTCATCCCCTTCTCCTCCCGCCTTCAGTCTTTCCCAGAATCAGTGTCTTTTCAAATGAATCAGTTCTTCACATCAGGTGGCTAAAGTATTGGAGCTTCAGCATCAGCCCTTCCAGTAAACACCCAAGATCGATATCCTTTAGGAGACTGGTTGGATCTCCTTGCAGTCCAATAAATAGACTCTCAAGAATCTTCTCCAACACCACAGTTCAAAAGCATCAATTCTTCAGCACTCAGCTTTCTTTATAGTCCAATTCTCACATCTGTACATGACTACTCTAGTCAAGGCTACCATAGCCTTGACTAGACAGACCTTTGTTGACAAAGTAATGTCTCTGCTTTTTAATATGCTGTCTAGATTGGTCATAACTTTTCTTCCAAGGAGTAAGCGTCTTTTAATTTCATGGCTGCAATCACCATCTGCAGTGATTTTGGAGCCCCCAAAATAAAGTCAGTCACTGTTTCTATTGTTTCCTCATCTATTTGCCATGAAGTGATGGGACTGGATGCCAT
>SJYC01127115.1:0-10863 GCA_006408675.1 Madoqua kirkii
ACATCTATTTGTGCTTTATTGACTATGCCAAAGCCTTTTACTGTGTGGATCACAATCAACTGTGGAAAATTCTGAAAGAGATGGGAATACCAGACCACCTGACCTGCCTCTTGAGAAACCTGTCTGCAGATCAGGAAGCAACAGTTAGAACTGGACATGGAACAACAGACTGGTCCCAAATAGGAAAAGGAGTATGTCAAGTCTGTGTATTGTCACCCTGCTTATTTAACTTCTATGCAGAGTACATCATGAGAAACGCTGGGCTGGAAGAAGCACAAGCTGGAATCGAGATTGCCAGGAGAAATATCAATAACATCAGATATGTAGATGACACCACCCTTATGGCAGAAAGTGAAGAACTAAAGAGCTTCTTGATGAAAGTGAAAGAGGAGAGTGAAAAAGTTGGCTTAAAGCTCAACATTCAGAAAACGAAGATCATGGCATCCAGTCCCATCACTTCATGGGAAATAGATGGGGAAACAGTGACTGACTGTATTTTTCTAGGCTCCAAAATCACTGCAGATGGTGATTGCAGCCATGAAATTAAAAGACGCTTACTCCTTGGAAGGAAAGTTATGACCACCCTAGAGAGCATTTTAAAAAGCAGAGACATTACTTTGTCAACAAAGGTCTGTCTAGTCAAAGCTATGGTTTTCCAGTTGTCATGTATGGATGTGAAAGTTGGACTATAAAGAAAGCTGAGTGCTGAAGAATTGATGCTTTTGAACTGTGGTGTTGGAGAAGATTCTTGAGAGTCTATTGGACTGCAAGGAGATCCAACCAGTCCATCCTAAAGGAGATCAGTCCTGAGTGTTCATTGGAAGGACTGATGTTAAAGCTGAACCTCAAATCCTTTGGCCACCTGATCAAAGAGCTGACTCATTTGAGAAGACCCTGATGCTAGGAAAGATTGAGGCCAGGAGGAGAAGGGGACAATAGAGGATGAAATGATTGGATGGCATCACCGACTCAGTGGACATGCATTTGGGTAGACTCCGTCAGTTGGTGATGGACAGGGAGGCCTAGTGTGCTGCGGATCATGGGGTCGCCAAGAGTGGGACACAAGTGAGTGACTGAACCTAATTGTTTCTGGAATCTGTCCTCCCCACTTGGAAAACGAACATGATCTGTGTCCAGTCTTCACTTTAACAGATTATTTTGGGTGTATGAGAAATCAGAAATTGAGAGTTGAAATTTTGTTTAACCTCTGTCATTTTTATTTTTGTAATTTTGCCAACATTTATTTTTCCCTCCAAAACATCTCCAGTTCTTATTGGTGAATAGGCCTGTTTTCTCATCTATTCTCCAGTCTTGATGTTTGTCTCTCTTAATAATGTTTGCTGTGACCTTTTGGATAAGAAGTGTTCTTCTACTGATAGAATTTTGGTTCTCTGTTTTTGTCTCAGTCACATGCCTTTCACTGTGTCTATTTCAGGTCTGTGGATTTCCAACTAAACCTACACCCTCTTCACATTTCATATGACCTTTATTATCTTCTACTAAGTATTGCTTTTCAAAGATTCAACTTTTCATGGGGTCATACTTTAGATCCTCAGCCCACCAAGTTTCCTTGACACTTGTAAGACTGTAGTTCCCTCAGATTAAAATCCACATTTGCTATGGTCAGTCCTTGTTTTTTGTACATCCGTATGAAGACATGTGAAGTCATCAGTACCATAGCTGAACCTGTCCTCTGGTTTCCTAGTGGGAATGATAGCCATTTTATCTAGTTGTTTTTCTCTGATGCCTTCATCTTTCAATTTAAAGAACTCTCTTTCGAGTTTGGGCTTGTCACTGACACTGTGACCTTGGACAAGCCCCTTTAAGACCTGTGGGCTTTTTTTTTTTTTTTTATAGGTAGTTGCCTGTGGAGCCTATAGCTCAGGGTTATCTTCAGAGTGAAATAAGATGGTATATGTGAAAGTGTTTGTGAACTGAGCATTACACACAAATGAGCTTCTGTTATTTACATGACCAAGGCTTCTTGTGAAATACAGGATGTGAAATTGAACCAGATTTGTGAAACGTCAACGTACTAGTTGAGATACTAGTCCACTAGTATCAGGAGGTCTTATTTCACTGATACAACATCACAGTGGCAGGAGAAACAAGACTAATCCATCTGCTGTACTCTTTAATCTTCCTTTGATCTTAGTTGATATCTCTACTAGCAGAGGCACTCAGCTATACACAGAGCACAGAACTTTAAGACTAGCAGAATTGGTGCCACTTTTAGAGAGGTCTAAATAAAACAGCACCCTCTGATAAGCACTGCAATTAACTGCTTCCCATCACTTTTAACAAACTTTTCTTCCCATTCCTGACCCCTGGGGAGAGGAGGAGGCAGGGCAAAGATAAAAATAGTTGAGACTAGAGTAATATGGTTTGTTTTCATATTGGTAATTTAATGTCAGTAATTTACAACTGATAAAATTAATTGCTGCACTTACCAACATGGGTTGGTTAGAAGGTTCATGTAGAATCCATGGGTTGCTCACAAAGTCTCAAGGAATGGAGAGATGCCTTTTTCCAACCTTGAATCAACAGATGATAGACTTTCTATCATGTGAACATTTAATGTCTTGAAATCAAGCGTGAGAGCCCATGAGAAGGTTCATGCACACAGCTAGAAGGCTCTGTGACATGTTGCTTTGTTTAGCTGTGGTAGTTTCCACTCATACTCAAATTAATTTTTGACTGTTCATGCTAAATTTCCAGACTCCACATGTTTTGTTTTGTTTTTCTAGTTCAGCAATATAGCTATGGTCAGCGGTGGTGAACTTTGGGAAAGTTGAATTCTCACTTATATTCAATCAGAGACCTTCAGTCTGGCAATTTAAAGAAAGGGCCACAAATGAAAGCCAGCCAGATACTCTAAGATCAGAGCAGTGGTCTGTCTCCCTTTCATCCACTACCCGAACCCCACCTCATTCGAGAGATGCTCTGAAGTCAGGAGCTCTCTCCAGCAAATAACCGTGAATGTCTGTTTGGCCTCCCCTACCCCCACCTTTCCCCTCAAAGAACAGCCACAGAAGTCCTGGGCTCTCTGACATACCTTGGCTAATCAAGACTCAAAAGTGGTCCTTTTAGTACTAGTATCACTTGAAACAAACAGCATCCCCCTTCCCAATCCAACCTGAGATGAGAAACTCAAGAGCGACAAACTCGGTCTGCTCTAGGAGCTTCAGAGGCAGCTGAAAAGATGTGATGGACACTTGGAGATGAAGGCAGCATCTAGAAGTGTGAGTAGCACAACTTCAGTAGGTGAACAACAAAAAAACCATCTTTCCATCTTGGCAACCTGTACTGGAACTGAAAACCTTCAAGGCAAACTTCAGTTATGCAGGAAAAAAATCTGAGGCCCAGAGAAAGGATCTAGCCTAAGATAATGCAGCAATTTCTGATGGTAGGTGAGGATTATAATCAGGTTTCTTCTCTCCAGACCAGTTTTCATTCTCCCAGGGGATTTTAGAGCCAGGAGTAAGGAAAATGAAAGCAACAGGAGTGGCTTCATTTTGGTTGTTGAGGGATTATAATTTGAAATTTATGAAAAGATGCAGGAATGAAACTCTTCACCAAGATTCGCCAATTGTTTATATTTGCCCCATGTTCTCATTTTTGTCTATATGTTTGCTTATGTGTATTTTGGAATCATTTGAGAGTAAGTTAGAGATAAGTTCCTTTATCCCTAAATACTTTGGTATATACATCTTTCCTTAGACAAGGACATTTTTTTCACATAATCATAATGTTGTCATTTAGTTGCTAAGTCATGTCTGACTCTTTGCAACCCTGTGGACTGTAGCACGCCAGGCTCCTCCATCCTTCACCATCTCCCAGAATTTGCTTACATTGATGTCCACTGGATTGGTGATGCTATCTAACCATTTTCTCCTCCGCCACCACCTTCTTCTGTTGCCTTCAGTCTTTCCCAGTATGAGAGTCTTTTCCAGTGGGTTGGCTGTTCATATCAGGTGGCTAAAGTATTGGAGCTTCAGCTTTGGCATCAGTCCTTCCAAAAAATATTCAGGGTTGATTTCCTTTTGGATTAATTTGTTTTATCTCCTTGCAGCCCAAGTGACTTGAGTCTGCTCTAGCTCCACAATTTGAAGCATCAATTCTTCAGCTCTCAGCCTTCCTTATGGTCTATCTCTCACATCTGTGCATGACTAACTGGAATAAAACATAACTTTAATTATATAGACCTTTGTCAGCAAAGCGATGTCTCTGCTTTTTAATACACTGCTTAGGTTTGTCATAGCCTTCCTTGGGAGTAAGCATCTTTTAATTTCATGGCCACAGTCACCATCCACAGTGATTTTGGAGCCCAAGAAAAGAAAATCTATAACTGCTTCTGTTTTTTTCCCTTCTATTTGCCGTGAAGTGATGGAACCGGATGCCATGATCTTACTTTTTTTGAATGTTGAGTTTTAAGCCAGCTTTATGACTCCTCTTTCACGTTTGTCAAGAGGTTCTCTAGTTCCTCTTCACTTTCTGCCGTTAAGGTGGTATCATCTGAGTTGTTGGTATTTTTCCTGACAATCTTGATTCTAGCTTGTGCTTCATCCAGCCCGGCATTTCACATGATATACTCTGCATAAAAATTAAATAAGCAGAGTGGCAATATACAGCCTTGATGTACTCCTTTCCCAATTTGGAACCAGTCCATTGTTCCATGGCCGGTTCTAACTATTGCTTCTTGAGGTGTGTCAGGAGATATATTAGGTAGTCTGGTATTCCCATCTCCTTAAGAATTTTCCAGAGTTTATTGTGATCCGCACAGTCAAAGGCTTTGGTGTAGTAAACAAAACAGAAGTAGATGTTTTTCTGGAATTCCCTTGCTTTCTCTATGATCCAATGAATGTTGGCAATTTGATCTCTGGTTCCCCTGCCTTTTCTAAAGTCAACTTGTACATCTGGAAGTTCTCAGATCATATACTACTGAAGCCTAGCTTAAAGGATTTTGAGCATAACCTTGCTAGCATATGAAGTGAGCACAATTGTGAGCACTCATTTGAACCCATAATATTAGTTAGAACATTCTTTGGCATTACCTTTCTTTGAGATTGGAGTGAAAACTGACCTTTTCCAGTCCTGTGACCACTGCTGAGTTTTCCAAATATGCTGGCATATTAAATGCAGCACTATAGCAGCATCCTGTTTTAGGATTTGACATAGCTCAGCTGGAATTCCATCACCTCCACTATCTTTGTTCTTAGTAATGCTCCCTAAGGCCCACTTGATTTCACATTCCAGGATGTCTGACTCTAGGTGAGTGACCATACTATAGAGGTTATTCAGGTCATTTAGAACTCTTTTGTACGGTTCTTCTGTGTATTCTTATGACCTCTTAATCTTTTTTGCTCCTGTTATGTCCTTAATGTTTCTGCCCTTTATCATGCCCATCTTTGCATGAAATGTCCCTTGATATCTCCAGTTTTTTTGCAGAGCTCTCTAGTCTTTCCCATTCTATTGCTTTCCTCTGTTTCTTTGCATTGTTCACTGAAGAAGGCCTTATCTCTCCTTGTTATTATCTGGAACTCTGCATTCAGTTGGGTATATCTCTCTCTTCCTTCTTTGCCTTTCCTTTTTCTTCCTTCCTCAGATATTTGTTAATCCCTCTCAGACAACCATTTTGTGTTCTTGCATTTCTTTTTCTTGGAGATGGTTTTAATCATTGCCTCCTGTACAGTGTTACCAACCTCCATCCATAAATTCTCCAGGCACTCTACCAGATCTAATCCCTTGAATCTATTCCTATCCTCTGCTGTATAATCATAAGTGATTTGATTTAGGTCATACCTGTATGGCCTAGTGATTTTCCCTGCTTTCTTCAATTTAAGCCTGAATTTTACAATAAGGAGCTCATGATCTGAACCATAGTCAGCTTCAGGCCTTGTTTTTGCTGACTGTATAGAGCCTCTCCTTCTTTGACTGAAAAGAATATAATCAGTCTGATTTTAGTATTGACCATTTGGTGATGTTCATATGCAGAGTCATCTCTTGTGTTATTGGAAGAGGGTGTTTACTATGACCAGTGTGTTCTCTTTACAAAACTGTTAGCTTTTCCCCTGTTTCATTTTGTATTCCAAGGCCAAACTTGCTTGTTACTCCAGGTATTCTTGACTTCCTAGTTTTGCATTACAGTCCCCAATAATGAAGAGGACATCTTTTTTGATGTTACTTCTAGAAGGTCTCATAGGTCTTCATGGAACCGCTCAGCTTCAGCTTTGGCACTAATGGTTGGGTCATAGATTTGGATTACTGTGATACTGAATGGTTTGCCTTAGAAATGAACCGAGATTATTTTCTCATTTTTGAGATTTCATCCAAGTACTGCATTTTGGACTTTTTATTCACTATGAGGGCTACTCCATTTCTTCTAAGGAATTCTTGCCCACAGTAGTAGATATAATGGTCATCTGAATTAAATTCGCCCATCCCTATCCATTTTAGCTCACTGATTCCTAAAATATTGGTGCTCATTCTTGCTATCTCCTGCTTGACCCATGTCCAGTTAACCTTGGTTCATGGACCTAACATTCCAGGTTGCTTGGCAGTAGTGTTCTTAGCAGCATCGGAATTTACCTTCACCACCAGACACATCCACAACTGAGAGTCATTTATGCTTTGCCCTACCCACTTCATTCTTTCTGGAGCTATCAGTAATTGCCCTCCTCTCTTCCTCAGTAGCATATGAGACACCTTCTGACCTAGGGGGCCATCTTCTGGTGTCATATCTTTTTGCCTTTTCATGCTGTTCGTGAGGTTGTCATGGCAAAAGTAATGGAGGGGTTTGCCATTCTCTCCTCCAGTGGACCATGTTTTATCAAAACTCCCCAGTAGGACCCATCCATCTTGGGTGGCCCTGCACAGTGCGACTCTTAGCTTCAATGAGTTATGCAAGCCCATTTGCCACAAGGCTGTGGTCCGTGAAGGGGATAATTATAGTACAATTCTCAAAATCAGGAAATTTGACAGAGATATAACACTATTTTCTAATCTACAGTCTATATGCCAATCTTCTCAATTATCCCAATAAAATCCTTTATGGCTTCTTTTTTTCAGTCCCTGATCTAGTCCAGAATCACATATGGTATTTAGCTGTTAGGCCTCTCTAATCTCCTTTAATCTGCAGTAGTTCTTCAGCATTCCTTTGCCATCGTTGACTAGAGCACAGGAGAGTTATTCCAACCTGTCCCCGATTTGCCTGATTTAACCCAGAGTTTGCCATGTCCAGGCAGGAGTAGCACATAAATGATGTTGTGTCCCAGGAACATCAGAAGGCTTCTTCAGTGTGTCCTATTTTTGGTGGTGTTAACTTTGAGCTACTTCCTGTTTTTAAATTAGTAAATTATTTGGAGGAATGCATGCTGAGACTATGTAAATGCCATGTTTCTTCTCAAAACTTTGCCCTTGGGTTCTGGCATCCACTAATGCTTTTCTACGTCATTGTTGGAAAAGTTGGTTCTTTAAGTATAGTCAGATAATATTTGAAATATTCCCTGTATTTTTCCTTCTGGGACTAGGGCCAACACCCCCAGAGAAGGATGGATGCTGGCGACCTTTAAGGACAGAGTAAAATTCTTGACATAGTGTTCCAAAATGAGCTCTTGAAAGCCACAGCTGTCCATTTTTGGAGACGCATTTTTACAGAAGAGAAATGTTCCTTCTTCCTCCTTCCCTGCTTTCATTCTCACTTCTTTTTATTTTAAAAGGTTGGCTTTGATTAGTAGTAAAGCCTACCCTAGTGAATAATTAATTCAGGGAAGAAACTTCAATGGATGCTACAACCTGTTGGGGAATCAGCTATTTGCTTGATGCGAAGAATCTGCCTACCATGCGGGAGAACAAGGGTTGATCCTTGGTTTGGGAAGACCCCCTGGAGAGGGGCAGGCCTACCCACTCAAGTATTCTTGCCTGGAGAATCCCCATAGATGGAGGAGCCTAGCAGGTTACAGTCAGTGGGGTTGCAAAGAGTTGGACGTGACTGTGAATTAAATACATACACACACACAAGAGAATTACATCTCAGATTGCTTATAGATTTCAAATAGAAGAATGAACCTTTGAAGGAGAGATCTTGCAGTTGTCACTTTATCCAAGTAATCAAAGCTAGTAACAAGACAACCTGACATTAAATGCCTCCTCCTGTGATACTTTCTCACTATATTTAAAATGAACATTACCTAATAAGTATTTTTGCCAAAGTGGTTTAGTCTGAATCTTACCTAGTCTCTAGACTCAATTTCTAATTTATCAGAAATACATGGGAAAGAGGAGCAGGTTAAATGATATCACAAGAAAGCTATCAGACAAATTCAGAATGTGAGACCTTTTTCCCCATAGCAAAAAGTAAAGGCAAAGGGATTGTGCTAGATAAAAATATACTAAAGAGACAAAAGAACCAAATATAGTGGTTAACCTTGATAGGATTATGTTTTGGATTTGTTAGTTGAGCCATAAAATAGGTTGAGCCATAAAATTGGCATACTTGGAAAAATTTGAATATGGACTGGATATTAATGAGTTGTTGGAGTTGTGACTTAAGAAATCATTGTCAAATTTATCATTTGTATAATGTTATGGTAATTATACATAATAATTTATTTAGAGTACTCATGCCAAGATATTTAGAGGTGTTGAGTCATGACTTAGGGGGAGACAGTTCTTAATCAATTTCTGCACAGTCTTGTGAGCAAAGACACTAACAGCTTTTGTGCTAAACAATCTTTTCAATGACATTTGACTAGCAGACAGCCTTGGAAGATAGAGTGTCTCCAAGTCAAAGGGAAAGGTTTGGTTTTTTTTAGAGTGTAGTGTAAAAAGCAGATTCTCCCTCTCAGGTGAAAGTTAAGCAAGTTTCCTTGCAGCCCATTAGAAAAGATTTGGGTTTCCTGAGGCTGGAGTTCTTCAGTTGTGATACAAACCTACTGTGTGTACAGTACCTCTCCCCCCAGACCACGCTGTGTTATCCCACAGGGAACTGAGGGCAAGAGAAGCCGATGTGAGCAAGAAACTCATGCCACTTGCTGTGCTGTGAGTAGTAAAGTCCTTTGTCTCTGACACCAAAATCTTGTGTCTTTTACCAACATCTATAATACTATGGTTGTTAGCTCCCTCATATCTGATGAAGGAATTGTATCTAAAATATACAAAGGACTAACACTTAAAACTCAATAATAAAAAGCAGTCCAATCAAAAAGTGAACAAAAGATCTAAAGACATTTCACAAAAAAAGATAGACAGATGGTAAATACACATATGACAAAATGTTCCATATCATATGTCACTGGGGCATTGCAAATTAAAACAGCAAGAAAACACTACCTGTTTCTAGGAAAACATGAAGGGGCTTTCCTAGTGGCTCAGCAGTAAAGAATCTGCCTGCAATGCAGAAGCCACAGGAGGTGCAGGTTCAGTCCCTGAATCAGGAAGATCCTCTGGAGAAGGAGATGGCAACCCAATCCAGGGTTCTTGCCAGGAGAATTCCATGGACAGAGGAGCCTGGTGGGCTACCGTCCATGGGGTTGCAAAGAGGTGGACACGACTGAAGCTACTTAGCATGCAGCATACTACTGCATGCCTATTGGGATGGCCACAATTCAAAGTACTGTACAACACCCAACTCTGGCAAGCATGTATAGAAATAGGAATTCACATTCATTGCTGGTAAGAATGCAAAATGGTACGCTACTTTGGAAGACTGTCAGAGGAGAGTGAGGGTGAGCCACTGCTACAGGTTCTTGAAAAGGACACCCACAGTCTTCTTACCTGATTGGACTGAAGGGAGTGCGAAACCTCAGATGACTGACCTCTGTAGACAAAATGTCTATCTTCATTTCTAAGGATGTATCTGAAAGAGACTGCAAGAGTCTTAAGGAGCCCCAGGTATGGGACACTGGTCACAGCAAAATGGAAACAGTGGCATGCTGAGGCAAGGAGAGACTTCGATGGCACTCCAGATCTAATCTCCTGTCATGCTGCAAGGGACAGGTAGCAGCCAGGCTGACTCTGGGCTGCTTGGGGCCTCTGTGGTGAGCGTGGGAAAGGCACAGAACAGCCTACATCCAGCACAGGCAGGATGTCCGAGGACAAGGTACCTGAACAGGGGATTCCTTAGGTTAAGAGACGAGGAGCAAAGAGCAGATGGATGAGTTACTTCAGGGAAACATGCCTTCAGAGAAACAACTATGGCCAGTTGCCCACCCTGCCCCCATCCACCACATTGTGAAGTTACACAACCTCCTGTGTGCCTAGGTGCTGCTTTAGGATGAGAGAGAGGAGAATAATCCATATTTCCACATTTTCCCAAACAAGACTGGATTTAAATCAGAAGTCCATGTATGTCCGAGGACAAGGTACCTGAACAGGGGATTCCTTAGGTTAAGAGACGAGGAGCAAAGAGCAGATGGATGAGTTACTTCAGGGAAACATGCCTTCAGAGAAACAACTATGGCCAGTTGCCCACCCTGCCCCCATCCACCACATTGTGAAGTTACACAACCTCCTGTGTGCCTAGGTGCTGCTTTAGGATGAGAGAGAGGAGAATAATCCATATTTCCACATTTTCCCAAACAAGACTGGATTTAAATCAGAAGTCCATGAGTTACCTCAAACCAGCTAGCCAATACAGTGATTAAAGGAAAGTTACGTTTTTAGTTACATATTAGCTAGCCCAAATTGTGCAAAATGATATTTATATATTTTTAAAACCCTGGACCATCTTTTGGATTCTCATTGGGTCCAGCTTTCTGTGGCCCTTGAAGAATCTAAGCTACTCCATTTTGTAAGGTTCCAGGAAAAGAGCCTTTGGAAATCCAAGAGCCTTTAAAAATCCCTTAACCCCACCCCATTACCCGC
>SJYC01127116.1:0-45787 GCA_006408675.1 Madoqua kirkii
TTCACAACTCTCATATCTTCCTTGGTAGGGCCCCTGATTATCTTGTTACTGCTACTCACTCTTGGGTCATGCTTACTAAACTAATTGGTGGCCTTCATTAAAAGCTGCATCAGCTCATGGTGCACAGATCCCAATATAAAGCCTTGCCAATGGTCCTCTTACCAGGAGACAATATAGAGCTGACCCCAGACCCATGATTAGGTCTGTCCTGGATCTTAGAGAAGGGGGGAATGAAGAATCTAAGCTACTCCATTTTCTAAGGTTCCAGGAAAAGAGCTTTTAGAAATCCCTTAACCCCACCCCTCTACCCGCAGACCAATCAGAACCTGTGGCCAGCCCGGGAAATGGGAACCAATCAGAACCCAACACCTAACCCTTCCACAGAAGGAAACCAATTAGACATCTCCCAACCCGGAAACTCCATCTTTCAAATTTCTGGCTCGAGAATACCCTATATAAGCAATGTAACCCAGAGCTCAGGGCTCCTCCCTATAGCCACTATGTCCATATCGGTGGGAGCCCCAGCTCGAGCTTGGTAATAAAAACTCTTGCTTTTGCATCGGATATCGGCTCCCTGGTGCTCATTGGGAGATTTCGCAACCTGGGCATAACACTAATCTGTTTTTTTTGCTTTTGTTTTAAATATTTATTGGATTTACAATGTTGTATTTGTTTCAGAATTCAGTGCGGTTTTATTATGAGAGATGGATGGTGCCCTTATTGCTGCATTCTGCTGTATGGTGTTGACAGTGCTGAACTTTATCTGAGCCCTGTGTCTCTGGAAAAGGATACCATAATGGACCCTCCTACTCACAGTTTCTAAGACCTACCTGCACCCTTGCTCACTGACTGACTCCCCTGTTAACTTGGTTCTATAACCCCTTTTTGCTTTCTTCAAAGGAAAATACTTTTTTTTTTTCCTCCAGAGAAAGGAAAGGGGCCTTACTTTTTTCCTTCATACAATGAAATGTCATAAAATTTGATTGTAATGTACAAAACTGTTCAACATGCAAAGGGTAGTGGTTTGCTGTATCTTGGTCCAACAGAATTTGGCATTTTTATTAATGAGCATCACTGTATTTTATTAGACCTGGGGAAGTTAACGTCTTTCTCTACAGCACTGTACAGTAGTCAAGGGCACTGGAAGGTCAGAGCTGTTCAGAATCAGATAACCCTGGAAGGTGCTCTAAATACCTCACATTCTTTTGAAGAGACACTCAGTAGTCTTTTTCCCGTTACACAATTTTTCACACAATTTGTTTTAGCATGTAAATTGTATACATTTAAAATCTACAAGGTAAAATTCTGTATAACAAGAACTTGGTAGAGAATATAACTGTCCACTGTCCAATTGTTATCAAATAGAAATTTTATATAATCTCTCTCTAAATATATGTGTATATGTATTTACACACATATATACCTACTTGGGGTACTTAGAGCAAAAAAAATTGCATTCCATTCATTTTTCTCTGAGACGGTGTAAACTCAGGCTTTGGAGCTAGACAGGCTTCTCTCAGAATGTTCTATGTCTGGAGCACAGTATTTCAGTCCATGCAGAAATGTGTTAGTGAAAGATGAAAGTGAAAAAGTTGGTTTAAAGCTCAACATTCCGAAAACAAAGATCATGGCATCTGGTCCCATCGCTTCATGGGAAATAGATGGAGAAACAGTGGAAACAGTGTCAGACTTTATTTTGGGGGGCTCCAAAATCACTGCAGATGGTGACTGCAGCCATGAAATTAAAAGACGCTTAGTCCTTGGAAGAAAAGTTATGACCAACCTAGATAGTCAAAAGCAGAGACATTGCTTTGTCGACTTATGTCCGTCTAGTCAAGGGTATGGTTTTTCCAGTGGTCATGTATGGATGTGAGAGTTGGACTGTGAAGAAGGCTGAGCGCCAAAGAATTGATATTTTTGAACTGTGGTGTTGGAGAAGACTCTTGAGAGTCCCTTGGACTGCAAGGAGATCCAACCAGTCCATTCTAAAGGAGATTAGCCCTGGGATTTCTTTGGAAGAAATGATGCTAAAGCTGAAGCTCCAGTACTTTGGCCACTTCATGGAAAGAGTTGACTCATTGGAAAAGACTGATGCTGGGAAGGATTAGGGACAGGAGGAGAAGGGGACGACAGAGGATGAGATGGCTGGATGGCATCACTGACTCGATGAACGTGAGTCTGAGTGAACTCCGGGAGTTGGTGATAGACAGGGAGGCCTGGCGTGCTACATTTCATGGGGTCGTGAAGAGTTGGACACGACTGAGTGAGTGAACTGAACTGAGCTTACATCCTTGGCTCACACCTAGGGACACCACTAGAAGCAAACATACAAAATTGAAATCATGTGACTTGCAGGGATGTCTTGTGCTGTGATGCACACTTGGATCTAGCTGCCACTGCCCTCAGCCCTATCTATCTTATCCTTGAAAGACTTAGAAGGCAAACAGAAGACTCCCATCCCTCCTCATTTACGCTCCCACCATAGGGAAGGCCATGTCCTTCTTCTCTGTCTTTGCCTAGATTTCCTGAGAGTCAGAGTTTCTGAAGATGGGGGCCCAGCATCAATATTTTTAAAGATAGCAGACCATTGTAATCTGCAATAAAGGATGAACAATGTTGTGTTTAGTTTGTAAACTTTCTCAGGGAGCAAAGGTTTCTTTGTTACCCTTAATCAAGATGCTATTACTTCTGTGATGGTTATGTCACATGACACAAGGGAGATTGCCCAAATGGGCTTAATCTCATCCCCAAAAGCTCTTTAAAAGCAGTGCATTTTTTCTCCAGCTAGGGGCAGAAGACATCAGGAAAACTGAAGTATGAGGCAGTTTTGACAGGAGGGCAATTCTCTGTTGCCAAGATGGAGGGGACCTTGTGGAAGGATCTTTTAATGTTGTGATATAATAAGTATATATTTTGTTGTCATCCCTGATTCCTGGCAAAGAGCTTCCAAAACCTTTATAATTTCCTGAGTGATAGGGGTGAGAAGAGTATTTTATGTTAATCTAGTCCCTTTCAGCCACACTGAAGGTTATGCTAAGGAGGTGATCCTTGACGGGCCTCTGGATAGCATCAGGATGCTGGGAGGTTCCTCTGGGAATAGAGGATTGGGTTTTTCAATTCCATCCTCCTAACCTCCAGGGAGGAGAGAGGGACTGCCTATCAAGTTACCCACTAATGGTTGGTGATTTAATCAAGCATGCCTCTGTAGTGAAAAAGGAAGAAAGTGAAGTCACTGATTTGTGTCTGACTCTTGGTGACCCCATGGACTGTAGCCTGCCAGGCTCATCCATCCACAGGATTTTCCAGGCAAGAATACTGGAGAAGGTTGCCATTTCCTTCTCAATCCTAACCCAGGGATTGAACCCAGGTCTCCTGCATTAGAGGAAGACTCATTACCGTCTGGGCCACCAGGGAATCTAGCTTCCTCTATAAGGAAATCTCCATACCAATCCAGAATCTTTAGGTTGGTGAGCTCATCCCACTACTGGGAGGCTGACTCACCCTCCAGAAGCCTACGTGCTCAGGGCTCTTCTCAGTTTCACCCTACATACCTCTTCAGGCTGCTTTCTTTTTATAATTTGTATAACCTATATAATAAACCAGTAAACACAAGTAGTGTTTTCCTGAGTTCTGTGAGCTGTTCTAGCAGATTATCAAACCTGAGGAGGGAGTTATGGTAACCCCCCCAACTTTATAGCTAGTTGGGTGGCTAGAAGTATAGGCTTGCCTGGGCTTGTTACTGGAGTCCGAAGTGGAGGCACCTTGTGGGGCTGAGCCCTTAGTCTTTGGAGTCCTCCACAGGTAAGATAGGAATTGAATTAGACTGTTGGACATCTAGCTGGTGTCCACAGAAAAGAAGGGAATTGCTTGGTGTAGAAAACCTACAGATTTCATAACCCAGGTACTGTCACTAGAAACAGATCACAGACCTTGAGGAGCTGAAAGTGATCCCTAACCAACAGCCAGGACACAGCCAGGAACCTTAGTTCCACAAAGGCAAAGAACTGAATTTGGCCAACAATTACAACGAGCTCAGAAGCAATTAATGCACAGAACCTCCAAGTAAGAGCCCACCCTGGGCAGCATCTTCATTTTGGTTTTGTGAGACCCTAAGCAGAGACTCCAGCCAAGTTCTTCTGAGCTTCTGATCCGTAGAAATGAGATGGTAATTTTTCAAGCTCCTGAGTTTGTGGCAATCTGTTATGTAGCCAAAGAAATCTACCATACTTGGGTCTTGGAGCCTTTTGCCTTCACAGCATTCGGTATCTTCATAGACTGACAGATAGCTGGTTCTTCTGTGGTGCTCATGAGGGTGCAGTGTTTAGAGAGGTGAAGGAATTTGAGCTGAGCTATCATTTCCTTAGCTTCACTGGTGGCTTGGAGGTTAAAGCGTTTGCCTGCTAATGCTGGAGACCTGGGTTCAATCCCTGGGTTGGGAAGATCCCCTGGAGAAGGAAATGGCAACCCACTCCAGTACTCTTGCCTGGAGAATCCCATGGAGGGAGGAGCCTGGTAGGCTACAGTCCATGGGGTCACAAAGAGTCGGACACGACTGAGCGACTTTACTTACTTACTTATCATTTTCTTTAGTGAAAGCCTTTGTTGAGTGGCTACCAGGAGCCAGGCATTGGAACTGTGTGCTTTGCATTTGTTACTTGCTTCTCAGTCACTATATGTAAAGTGTATGGAATTTCCCATTTTACAGTTAAAACCCAAGGCCCACTGTGGCGCCTAAGCGGCCCAGGACATGCTGTTGGTAAGTGCAGAGGTTCACATCAGGCCTGTCTGGGCCTGTGGTTTTGTGCTGATGACGCCAAATGCTCTTGTTTTAGTTTGGTAGGGCTTCTCCAGCAGAGTGCCACAAACCGAATGACTTAAACAACAGAAATGTATCTCCCAGTTCTGGAGGCTAGAAGTCCAGGATCAAGGTCTCAGCAGAGTTGGCTTCCTCTGATAGCTATGATGGAAGGTTCTGTTCCGTGCCTCCTCCTCTTTCTTAAAAAATTTCTTTCATATTAAACAATATATTTACTCACCTTTGGCTGCACTGGGTCTCAGCGGCAGCGCAACAGGATCTCTGTGTGCTTCTCCCTAGCTGTGGCTCCAGAGTGCAAGAGCTCTGCAGATGCAGTGCCCGGGCTGAGGTGTTTCATGACATCAGGGACCTTAGTTCCCCACCCAGAGGCCAAACCTGTGTGCCCTGCCTCGGAAGGAGGATTCTCAACCACTGGAGACTCTGGTGATTTGTTGCCAGTCACTGGCTTTCCTCGGCTGGTAGAGCATTACCCTGATCTTGCCGTCACATGGCATTCTCCTTATGGGCACCTGCTCTGCATTCAGATTTCCGGTTTTAAGTGGACTCAGTCATATTGGATTAGTGCCCACCCTAGGGACCTCCACCTGGGGCAGATAGCCCGCAACTGCAGTTCTTCAGAAACACGGCAGCGTGCGGATGTGTGTTACCTTGCCCCCTTAATCCTACAGGTGGAGATTGAAATCATCAGGACCCAGGCCCTAGCAGAGGGATTAAAGGGAACGCAGGGTTCCTGCGTTCATCTTCCTGCCCTTTCAGTCTTCCTGTTCCTTATCACTCCATCCCATGCCTTCTGGCGGTCTCTGTCTCCTCACATCCCCGTGAGAGGAAGTTGTCAAACCCTCCCAACCTGTTGCCCCTGCTTTGCGATCGATCCTGCTTGGTTTCTGCAGTGTCACCTAGAGCCTGCCAATTCCCACTGGGTGAGTCCTGCTGGTGGGGAAGGGACGGGACGGGGGGAGGTGTGACAGGGCATTGCTGGGGCTTCCTGTGGCAATGGGGCCCAGGCTACATGTCAGAAAACACCCGCTGCCATCACTTCTCTTGCTTGTTTTTTCTTTGACCAGAAGTGAGTTTGTCAACAGGGGTGGGGGGGTGTGGGGGGAAACCACTGCCATTTGTGAACCTTATATTGTGAGCCAGGCCGTGTTCTAGGAACTTTATCTACAACACCTCCCTTTATTTCCTTATGTTACTCAGTGTTTTATAGTTTCCAAACTATATTTTCTCATCTGAACTTCACTGCATCCTTTGGAGGGTTTATTTCCACTTTTGGGTGGGAAGTCACTAGACTGAGGTCACCCGATATGTGGTAGAGGTAGGACTGAAACCTAGTTCACAGAGGCAGCCAGGCTTTCCCGTGGGAGCAGCTGAACGTTCCTCCTGTTCTGTGGAAACTTTCAGAATCTGCCTCCTTCTAAGACCCCTGTCGGAGAAGGCAATGGCACCCCACTCCAGTACTCTTGCCTGGAAAATCTCATGGGCGGAGGAGCCTGGTGGGCTGCAGTCCATGGGGTCGCTAAGAGTCAACACGACTGAGCGACTTCACTTTTACTTTTCACTTTCATGCATTGGAGAAGGAAATGGCAACCCACTCCAGTGTTCTTGCCTGGAGAATTCCAGGGATGGGGGAGCCTGGTGGGCTTCCGTCTCTGGGGTCGCACAGAGTCGAACATGACTGAAGCGACTCAGCAGCAGCAGTAGCAAGACCCCGGTGGAAGATGGCTGCATCTACGAGCCCTGCCCCATCCTGACATTTGTGTGTGCGTTCCTCTCTCACCTACATTCATGCACGCACACCCATGAGCCCTGTGATCTCACTTTTGGAAAGAAACTATGACATGAATTTGCCAGGCTCTCTTGAGGGTTCTGCGTACTCCCCATCAGCACGTACCACCCTCTGCTCCCAAGAGACCCATCCGAGGTATGCCTCAGCCCAGGGCTGTCATAATTCCTAGCTGGTGCTTCTGTCTTGAGTCTTTACCGGTGGAAGATGGCTGCATCTACGAGCCCTGCCCATCCTGACATTTGTGTGTGCGTTCCTCTCTCACCTACATTCATGCACGCACACCCATGAGCCCTGTGATCTCACTTTTGGAAAGAAACTATGACATGAATTTGCCAGGCTCTCTTGAGGGTTCTGCGTACTCCCCATCAGCACGTACCACCCTCTGCTCCCAAGAGACCCATCCGAGGTATGCCTCAGCCCAGGGCTGTCATAATTCCTAGCTGGTGCTTCTGTCTTGAGTCTTTGCTGTCTATTCTTGTGGAGCACAGGTCTGGCATGCAGTGGGTGTTCTGTGAAGAATGGTGGTGGTCTGTTTTTATGTATTAGAAAGCTATTGCTGTATAATAAATTACCCCAAATTTGGCAGCTTGCAACAACATGTATGTGCTGTCTCCTAGTTTCTGTGGGACAGGAATGCAGGCAAGATTTAACTGGGTGCTTTTGGCTTAGAGTCTCTTATGAGGTGACCATCAAGCTGTCACCCCAGTCCTGCAATCATCTGGGGCTGGTGGGTTTACTTCCCAGTTCATTCCTGGGATGGGGTTGTTCATAGGCCGCACTTGCTGTCTGGCTAGTGGCTTGGATTCCCTCACCATGCAGGCCTCCCCACTGAGATTCCTGATGGTCCTCAGAACCATGGCAGCTGGCTTCTAGAGCTAGTGACTTGAGAGAGAGCCCAAGGCAGAAGGTGCAGTCTTCTGTTACCTAATCCCAGGTGTGACATAGCATGGCTTCTGCCTGTCCTGTAGATCTCATCAATCAGTGCTGGGATGGTGTGGGAGAGACTAGGCAAGGGGTGGGGTCAGTGGGAGCTGTCTTGCAGGCCTATCTGCACAATTTGTCTGTGTAAGTATTTAGTATTTTCAGAGAACTTCTCATACATGTTGCATTAAAAAAATTTTTTTATCCTCATGGATTTAATCTCATTTTCCCAGTAAATTAAAAGCCTGTCAAAGGAAGATAACATCACATTTCTACATCACTTACCCCTTGTTGCCCCCAATCCTCCCAACCCATACTAGTAAACAAACAAAATAAACTGAGCTTCTCTGGATTTGGAAAGAGTATTTTCATGAATTAGGTAGGCTGCTTTTCTTTTGGCCTCTGTGAAATGGAATGCAGAGAAGAAAGGGCTGGACCAGATGTTCTCTAAGAACCCTTCCAGGTGCAAGATCTTGTTCTAAAGCGGATGGGACTGTCCCCATGTGACAGGTGCAAAAACCAAGGCAGAGAAGGGAGGCAACCCACCTCCCCCAGAAAAGTCTATGGCAAAGCTGGGAGTGGAACAGCAGCCTCAGGACTCTTGGGATTGGTTAAATCTGAGCCAGCCAGCACTTTGCCTGTTGTCTTAGTAGTGTTACTAGTACTACTAGTTCTCTGACCACCACCACCACTACCTCTGCCATTCATTCCGTACTTACTAGTTGCCACATCCATTTCAAGGGTTTATGTTATTCACATGAGTCACAGTAATCCTAGGCCATAGGAATGATTCTGATTTCCCAGGGAACTGACCTAACCTTCAGTGAGTTTTCCCCAAATGATTGGCCCCCAGTCACCAAGGAATGAGTAGAAAGCAAGGGTGTGACATTCCAAGGCTGGGGGGAGGGTGTAGGGAAGCAGGATGCACTAGACGCTGGGGGCCTTCCTCCCAGCCTCCCCTCCCCTCCTCTCCCTTCCCCTTGGAACCATCTGGCAAGGCAGCTGCACTGCCAGCATCTCCCATCATCCCATCACCCCATGCTGAGAGGGTGAAGGGACCACTAGGGACACCCACCCGTGTGCAGGATGACTTGGACTCTGGAGCTGTCTGACTGTGTCTCGTGTGGGTGGACTGCTACACTCTGAGCCAAATACAAGACAGGGAAGAAAATGCAATGTACTCCTTTACAGAAAATGTGACTTCAGGCTGCAGAAGCAGCTGTCAGTGTGGTGGGCTGAGACAGGAGTGAGACCTCCAAATGCACTCTCTGGGCAGCCGTCCTCCCCTCCCTGAGTCGGCCTTAGGACGAGGCTGAGCCTCTGCCATTCCTTCACAGACCCTGGGCCTCCCTCCTCCTGTCTCAGAGTGTTCACCTCTCATTCCCTGGATTTAGACTGCTCATCTTGCCCTCTTCCTTGACATGCTCTGGCCTACCAAACAAAGGCCTGAGTGCATGTGTGTTAAGTTGCTCCAGTCATGTCCAACTCTATGTGACCTCATGGACTCTAGTCCACAGCCCAGGCTCCTCTGTCCATGGAATTTCTTCTTACATCCCCTGCATTGGCAGGTGTGTCCTTTACCACCAGCACCACCTGGGAAGCCCTTAGTAGCAGCCCTGAAAACTTCCAAAAGAAGTTCCAGCTTCTCCCTGAGGCCAGGGGCTCTGAACACAGAGGTCTGCTGATTCACTCGAGAGACTGTTAGAAGAAGAAAATTACCTTGTTATGCTTGGGAGTCTTTTCCGGTGAAGAGAAGGCAAAACTTTACAGCTCACTACATCATCTTTCATGTCTTTCTTCCAGACACCTTATACTTCCGGAATTACCCTCCCAATCTCATGTGCAGGAAACAGGCTCGGAGAGGTTCAGCAACTAGCCCAGGTTAGACCATCAGTGAGCAACAGAGTTAGGATTTGGACTCAGGCATGTGCATCCTGAGCCACCGGCTGTGGGCCTGACAGCAGTGAGCACCTACACACACTGGGCTAGACACCTTCTGGCTTTGATTTTAAGCCTGCAACAGACATTTGGAATGCCGTTGTAGGGCCTCCCTTCCTCCAATCTTCAGGGCCAAGAGGCAGTTCCAAGCTCTAGGTGCTCCAGATTAGAACAGCCCATCGTGAGACTCCACAGTTGCATCAGAAGGATGCAGGGTGGATCCAGGACTACATGTCCCTCCCTTCTGCTCAGGGCTGCATTACCACACTTGCCCCGAGACCGACAGGACCATCTCCCTGCCTCTGCAGCCATGGTTATGACAGTCACCACAGATTCCCTGGAGGAGAAACACTCCAGTGTTCTTCCCTGAAAAACCCCATGGACAGAGGAGCCTGGTGGGCTACAGTCCATGGGGTCACAAGAGAGTCAGACACGACTAAAGCGACTAAACAGCAGCAGCACAGGAAGCCTGGCACTGCTGGGGCACTACTCAGCCCCCTAACTTTCACTCTGATACCCCCTTTTCTGATCTCATCTCCTCCCTTTTCCAGATTCTACAGTATTTCCCTGCTGGTCCCTGGAATTGGTGTCAGCAATTCCCTCTGCATGCTTAGCCTTTCCTTTGAATGTTGAATGCTCTTGCCTCTATAATCAGATTACATGTTTTGCCATGGGGGCACTATTGGATGAGATGGATTGTCCTCTCATGGGACTGTTCTGTGCTTTGCAGGGCTTTTAGCATCCTTGGCCCCTCTAGACACTAAATGCCAGTGAGATTACAATGAACCTCACTGTGACTTGACTCTCCTGAAAGATCCTGTTCACCTGCACTTCAATCAAGTGGTTTCTATCCAACAGCCCTTCCCTACTGGCCTGCTCTCCTTGTTCCTTATTGCTGCCTCCAGATCACTCTGCCTGCCTTCTCCCTAACTGCTCCGAACTAAATGTAAATTGCACGTCATTAGACCTCTTCCCCTTCTGATCATCTCCAGGCCCTCCCTCCAATTCCTTGTAGAGGGGGCCCTGGTTCTCTCTCCAACACCACTCCTCTCTAATTCCTGGTGACCCTAATATTTCCATAGACAAGACTTCCAGGACTTCCTTGGACGTCCATTGGTTAAGATTCTGAGCTTCCACTGCAAGGGACCCAGGTTCAATCCCTGGTCAGAGAACTAAGATCCCACATGCTGAATGGTGTGGCCAAAAAAAAAAGCTTTTTAGCAATGAGACTTTCAGGGCCCTGTCTCTCAGGTCCTTCACCTAATCTTCTTTAATGGTTGTATCTGCTATCTTACTTCAGACACTCACTCCCCTGGTCTTATCCTAGAATGTGTCATTAAGGGAACCGCAGCCTTTTCCTAAAGTCAGTTTCAATTGTCCCATATTTCGTTCAACACTTCTTTTTTTCCAGTTCATGTCTGAACTTCTAAAATCCTTCACCGTGCCAGGGCTACACTGCATGGAACTGTCTGCCTTTTGCTTGTTTCTCATGCCTTCTCTAGGTGTGTTCTTGCCCCAGGGCATTTGCTCTGGTCTTTCCCCAGATACCTATGGGTTGGGTAACTCCTCACCTCCTTTTGAAGCTCTGCTTCAGTAGCATCCTTCACAGTGGGACTTCCCTGGGGACCCTCCTCCTGATATTACTACTTCTTATTCTCTTATGGTTTATTTGTCTCCATTGTACTTAACACTAAAATAATATAGATTTTCATTTTTATTTATTCCTCTAGGGTGGACGTTTTATGAGGGCAGGGAGTTTTGTTCACTGTAACCCAGTGCCTAGAACAGTGCTTGGCACACAGATTATTATCCATAAATATTTGTTGAAGGGAAAAAATGTGCTAAGGCTGCATTCTGAACTCAGTCCAGTCAGACTACAAAGTTCCTCCTCCTACTCCATGTTCTTTCAAAACAAACTCTGGTTAGGGATTAGACTATGAAAGCTATTGAGTTAGTAGCTTTTCTCAGGATATGGGGAGGAGCATAGGGAAGGGACACCAGGAAACACCCAGATGTGGGTGATTGGCAAAACAGTACCAACTACAATTTCGAGCAAAGGTGAAAATTCAGAGGGTTTGCTGATCTCACGAAGGCACAGAGCCAGTCTCACTGTGGGTTTATTCTGTTCTCTGTCTTTTTCTTCCCTTCTTAATCTCCCTGTCTTCCCTATTCAATTTATTGTTTTATTTTTCTTTCCTCTTTCCCTCTCTCCCTCACATTTTCTTACCTCTCACTCCTTGACCCCCTTTCTCCTCTCCTTAGCTTTCTGAAAGAACAGAGCATATTATTTTTTTGGAAAGAATTTTAATTTTTATGATATGGGAAGAATGAAATTGCCCCCTTTCTGGAGATTCCCTTGAGCACCCTGCTCTTTAATGAAATAAATGGCCTGGAGGAAGATGTGGTGAGTGGAGGGTGGTTGGTGGGTCTGTCCGTGCTGAGATTCTTTCTCCCTCCCTCTTTGGCCCCTGATGTCCTTGGGAGATGGACAGGGCTGGGCAAACTTACTACTGGTCCTGGGACCTGTGCTACTTCTGGAAAGAAAGAAATGACAGCCTGGGATGTTGAAGAAATTTGAAAGCCCTCCTGACGGTGAATCTTGCAGCTGGTAAAAAAACATAACCCTGTTTCTGAATGCCAGGGTTTCATTTCCTTGGATAAGTTGACCTAAAGGATGCTGGTTTCTCTGCCTTCTCAATAAATTAGGCTCCAACTGTTACAAGTGGAGGCACCAAGGGGTATAGTTCTGATGGTGGGACACCACCCCGCCAGGGGGAAGTGGCGGGGCCCAGGAATGTGCACCACACAGAATTTGGTGGGCTTCATCCGGATGTGTATGCAGTAGCAAGGGAAGAATAAGGACCAGTCTCCAGTGAACTTGAGTGCAAATCTTTGCTGTGTTATTTTCTGCCTCTGAAGCCATGCTCATGTTACTTAACTGCTTTGTGCCTTAGTTTCCTCTTCTATCGAGAGGAGATCAGGACTGGAGATGATGCGTGATAACGGTAATGAGGGCAGTGATGCAGATGAACGTGAATTAGCATGTTTCCTCTGTGCCAGAACTATTCTAAGTGCGCCCATTAGTCCCCATGAAGTGCCCAGAACACTGTTTGGCACATAATAGCCATTTAATACATTTTAGGTAGCATTATATGCAGTGCTGTGTAGCAGAGTCACTTTGGGGGTGCGACCCTTTAAGACACGTGGTTATTTGAAATCATTTCTCTGTGGTGAAATGGAGAAGTTCAGCTTCCCTGGAACCTTGACAGAGAAAAGAATATTCTTCTAGGTGGATTAGGTTATGGCTGCAGAAAGAAACAACTACAAAATCTCAGTAGCTTTACCCAACAGAAGCGTATTTCTCACTACATGTCAAGGGTGAGGGGGTCACCCCAAGTTCTGCTGATCATTGTCAGAGCTGTGGACTGATGGATACTCCATCTTGAAATCTGTTTCCATAATTACCAAGTTAGAAAGAAAGGAAGACTGGAATACAGATGCAGCAATTAAATGCTTCTGTCCAGAAGTTATACATGTCTCTCTTGCTCACATGTGTTTGGCCAAAGCAAGCCACTTGGCCCACATAACTTGAATGTGGTGGAGAAATGCAATCTCCCATGTGTATATTCCAGGAGAATGAAAGCATTTAACAGCTCAATGACATGGACCCTAATGACCACCATAGAAGGGCATGCTCTGGATGGTGGATGTTAATGGCCTTGTTTATAAAAAATGTATCAGAGCCACCATGAGCTGAGTACCTAGTATATGATAGGAGTGTGCCAAGGACTTAGCATTCATGTATCAGCTAATCACAATCTCATTATGGTAAGGTGGAAATGGAGGCTCAAGCATGTTTCCTAACAAAGGCATCGTAGGTATTAGGGATAGCATGAACATGGTCTGCTCAGGTTTTCTGGATTTACAGAGAAATCCTTAAAAAAGAACAGTATACTAGGAAACTCAGAGACTGGTTTCTAGTCCCACTTCCTAATTTTTGAAGTCTGAGCATGTATGAGGATGGCAAACATGTCTTGAGTGTCAACTCTGACAGATTTGTGTTGGCTGCTGGACAGCTGCAGTAAGAAGGCTTTCCAATGGGAAAGAGTAAAGTGAGATTGATTAGCAATGTCTGCTGTGGGCACAGGGTGGGTGGCAGCATGAAAAACAGGTGTTTGCCATCTCTGGGAATATTTCTTAACTTCTCTGTGTTTCAGTTATATCACTTACGAACAAGGTCAATGAAACGTGTGAGGGAAGGTAGTAGATCGTTCAGGATGGTTTCTTGATGTCTTCAGAGGCCACCAAAATGTGTGTTCCTAGATGCAACTATTGCAACTTATTGTATGCACACTGTTCCATCATGAAGTCATGAGAATCCATTTATATGTGTGGGATGGGACTGCGAAAGGCAATTCAACAGACTGAGTCACTGAAAATTGCCCCAAAGGAGAGTGAGCTGGAGGCCTTTGACAGGAAGAATGAATCACTTATTGGCAGCTAAAGGAACCAATCATCACTGTCCTACCAGACTTCTGTGAACTGGACACGCCTCCTAGTCCTGAAATCCAAGGGCTCTGTTTCTCAGTCTGGGACGATATGTTGGGGAGATTCAAATCCTCAGATAAACATCTCATCTTCTCAGCAGTGATTTAGGGAATATGAGCAATGTATTTTTCTTAAGATAGGCAAGGTGGATTAGGATCCAAACAGAAAACAGATGACACACTCAGAGATTAATCAAAGAGATTTTAATAAAGATTCTTTTAAAAGATCCAGTGAAGCACACTATAAATTGTAAGTATTTTTTGAGTAAAAATAGATTTGAACTGAGCAGTGCCAAACCAGAAGTGATGATTAGGAGTCTTCCACCAATGAGTTTTCCCTAGTGGCTTAGATGGTAAAGAATCCACCTGCAGTGCAGGAGACCTGGGTTCAATCCCTGAGTTGGGAAGATCCCCTGGAGAAGGGAACAGCCACTCCAGTATTCTTGCCTGGAGAACCTCATGGACAGAGGAGCCTGGCGGGCTACAGTCTATGGGGTCCCAAAGAGTCACATATGACTGAGCAACTTTCACTTTCCACCAGCAGGAGCTAGAGAGAAGACTTAAAGAGAAAAGACAGAAGCAAAGCAAGGACATTATCTGGGTATAGCCTGAGCCTTGTTTGGGAAATGCTAGCTGGCTATTTTTGATAGTGCTTAGATTTTTATTTTTTTAACTTTGAAGCATGTATTGGCAGAGATTTTGGTTTGTATGCCTGGGCTGATGGGGTATTAGAACCAACTGTTCTAATATCCTTCTTGTATCATTTAACAGTTCTGTTTACAGACATGTGGTCAGGATTAAGGAAGCCAACAAGAGGTAGTGAGATGCTCAGGGACTACCAAGAGCAGGAGAATTCCAGTGCTTGTAGGCCCTCAGGGTGAAGGTTGGGAGTCACTGAATGATGATGATGGTCCTTTTAGAGCTCTTTTAAAATTTATGTATGTATGTAATTTTGGCTGTTGCACGGGCTCTGGGATAGTTGCTGCGCACAGGATTCTCATTGTGGTGGCTTTTCCTGCTGTGGAGCGCCGGCTCTTGGGCACACGGGCCCTAGCAGCTGTGGCACGCGGGCTCTAAAGCACAGGCTCGGTAGCTGTGGCGCACTGATTTAGGCCTCTGTGGCATGCCGCGGCTTAGTTGCTCGGCATTATGTGAGATCTTCCTGGACTGGGGATGGAACCCATGTCTCCTGCACTGGCAGGTGGATCCATTACTGCTGAGCCAGCAGGAACACTCTTTTGTTGTTGGTGTGCTTGCTTTAGAAAATTTTACCTTCTTTTCTCTTTAACAAAAGAGGCCATTCCAGCCCACCAGTTGAACTGACAACCTCTGCTTCCAGTTCTGTCTGTGTTGTCCTGGAAACCTGTCTAAGTTTCTGGGCCAGAACAGGGGGGGTGTCCTATTTTCTTCTCTTGGTACCACTCTCCCACCAAAAGCCGCACAGTCCTCTTGCCTCAGAGCAGATGCCTCCATGAGGGTGAAAGAAGAAATGTTTGTAACTGCATTGCCAACTATAGCAGCCTGCAGCCGCATGTGGCTGTTTATGAAATTAATTACCCACTCACCTGATGGTGGACACTTAGGCGGCTTTCATACCTTGGTTATCATAAATAATGGTCCTATGAACACTGGGGTGTTTATACCTTTTTGAATTAGTGTTTTTGTTTTCTTTGGTTAAATACCTAGGTGCGGAATTGCTGGATACTCCAGTGTTCTTGCCTGGAGAATCCCAGGGATGGGGAAGCCTGGTGGGCTGCCGTCTTTGGGGTTGCACTGTCAGACAGGACTGAAGCGACTTAGCAGCAGCAGCAGCATGGTAGTTCTATTTTTAATTTTTTGAGGAAACTCCAGACAGTGTGCAAGGGTTCCCTTTTCTCCTAATTCTTGCCAGCACTTGTGATTTCTTGTCTTTTTGACAATAGCCATGCTGATAGGTATGAGGTGATGCCTCATTGTGGGATATATACCCAGTGGAATGTTACTCAGCCATAAAAAAGAATAAAATGTTGTCATTTGTGACAATGGATGGACTTGGAAGGTATTATGCTTAGTGAAGAAAAGTCAGAGCAAGAAAAATACTATATGTTTTTATTTACTTGTAGAATTAAAAAAAAAAAAAGCAGACTCTGATACAGAGAACAAGCTAGTGTTACCAGGGGGGCAGGGGTGGGGGAAGGGCAAAACAAGTGGAGGGGATTAAGAGATACAAACTACTAGGTATAAAAGAAACAAGTTACAGGGCTGTAATGCATAGCACCGGGAATATAATCAGTATTTTATAATAACTTTGTATGAAGTAGAATCTATAAAAATATTGAACTACTGTGTTGCATACTTGAAACAAGTATTATTTTACTAGTCAATTATACTAAACTAAATAAAATGAAAAATTTAGGTCCTGAGTCATATTAGCCACATTTCAAGGGCTCAGTAGCCACACATGGCTTGTGGCCATTATGCAGTATTAGTGCGTAATGTCTCCATCATCATTGATGATTTTATTGGACAGACTGATCTGTATTCTTGTGCACAGCCCTGGATGGCAAGATGGCTGGTAACAGGATTCTGACTTCACCCACAGAATTCTCTCCCTGATGATAAACAACCTTCTTTGGGCTGGTACAATTTTTCTATTACATATTTTTCTGTATATCCAGCAAAATAGCAGAGATAATGATAATTGCAGCCACATGTATTTAGCTTTTAATATGTGCTAAACAGGGTGTAAGGTTTTTAAAGACATTATGTCCTTTAATCACTTCCACAGCCCTAAGGAAGACACCACGCTGTCTCTCTTTTAACGCTGCAAAAACTGAGGCTCAGAGAAATTAAGTGACCACACAGCTATGCAGTTACACCATATGAAACTGCCAATATTTTTTTTAAGAAAATAGCAATTTTATATTGTTAAACTTCATAGTGGTTGGCGGAGTCAGATTTTGAATCCAGTTTCATTGTCAAGGTCAGTGCGGCTGAGCCTTTTTAAGGGACCACCTGGAAAACTGCTTTGTTAGGACTGTTCAAGTATTAAGTGAAATAACACTGATTCTGCTCCTGGTGCATGGTTGGGCTCATGAAATTCTATTTCTTTTTGGTTTTTCACCCTTTGATCAGTCCCGCTATTTCAGGAGGCAGAGTACAGCTGTCTAAGCAGATAGGGCCAGTGAGACTGGGAGGAGGGGCCTCTGCCATTGACCAGATTCCCTCCCAGGGACCTGGAAAAGTTCATCTTCCTCGCCAAGACCGCCCCACCCTTCCCTCTGCCACTCCTGCCCCTATCTCTCACGGAGCCTGTTCTGCTCAAAAGGGTCAGGGTCATTTCCTCGGGGTCTTGAGCAGAGAGAGGGGTGATGAGCACTGGTTCTTCCTATCCCTCATGCCCTCAACAGCCCCAGGACATGCATTTTCCTCAGCACACCCCTCCCGAGGAAGGGCTGGCTGCTGCGGTGAGCACGTCAGCTGGTTCGTGCACCAGACCTCCTGCACTTTGTAACCCTGTTTTCATGATTGTTTCTGGCAAGGAGCCCGATCTGAAATTCCTCCCTCTTTTATTGGGCAAGAGAGGAGAGAAGTCCCCCTGGGCTGAGGGGCCTGATGTTTGGATAGGGTTTTAGGACCTGGGGGGTAATTTCCATCCACACGAGAAATCTTTGTCTCTCTAAAGCAATAGTATAGGGCTGCTGGATTTAGCAGATGAAGCTACAGGATACCCAGTTAAATTTGAATTTTAGATAAACAGATAATTTTTTAGTAAGCATATAAGCCATGCAATATTTGGATTGCATTTCTACTAAAATTATTTGTGGTTATCTGAAATCCAGATTTACCTGGACATCCTGTTTTATTTAGCTGCCTTCCAATAGTAGGACTTCTGTCCATCCTTTAGGTACTAGATCATTATAATGATGTTAAGGATGTGTTGTTTTAGTTGCTAAGTCATGTCCACATGGACTGTAGCCCACGAGGCTCCTCTGTCCATGGAATTTCCCAGGCAAGAATACTGGAATGGGTTGCCATTTCCTTCTCCAGGGGATCTTCCTGACCCAAGGATGGAACCTGTGTCTTCTGCATTGGCAGACTGTTCTTTACCACTGAGTCACCTGGGAAGCCTGTTAAGGATGCTTAGGACTGAAGAAAGCTGGATCTAGTTTTCACCAGATACACCCTGCTTTCATATTGAGAGCATCTCATGGGAGGGGCAGAGTGGAGTGACTTAGACTATGGTTCTCCTATGTGGTCTCTGGCCCGGCAGCAATCAGCATCACCTGGTACTTGGTAGAAAAGTACATCCTTGGGCCCCATTTGGACCTCTTAAATCAGTCTGGGGGTGCCTGGCACACTGTGTGACCCAAATCCTCCACTTGCTGCTGATGCAGTCTGAGAACCAACAGTTTAGACTCTCAGCAAGAGCTCTAGGGATCAGACGCACCTGGGCCAAAGCTCAGTCTCACCAGCTACTGCTTGTGTGAACTTGGCCTCATTACTTAACCTCTGTGAGCCTGTTTCTTCCTGAGTATAAAAGGGAATATAACACTTTATGTAGGGATGGATGAAGGAGTAAGTGGAGTTATATATTCTAAAGTGCAGTCCATAGTGCCTGTAAGTGTAAGAATGCACAAAATGTTTACTCTTATTTTTTTTTAACTTAAATTTTTTTTTAATGTTCTGGTCACACCATGTAGTATGTGGGATCTTAATTCCTGACCAGGATTGAATCCATGTCCCCTATATTTGAAGCATGGAGTTTTAACCACTGGACCACCAGGGAAATCCCTTTTATTCTTATTTTTACAACACAAGTGGAGGTCTGATCATGCCCTGAGACAAAACTGATGGTCAGCATGGCAAGCCCCTTGTTACAGAGGAGATTTCTTTTTGTTCCATTCATAAGTGCCTCAAATGCCCAGGACTTCACTTGCCAACAGTCCTGTGCAGAGAGGAAAGAATTAAAAGGACAAGGGGACAGGGAGAGAAAGATCCTGTAGGAATTGGTTTTCTGACCCACAGATTGCACCCAGAACAGAGGGCCATGCTCACTTAATGCACTTTGTTCAGTGCTTAGCTCAGCACAGTTGTCCAAAGGCAGAGGATTTTTCTGTTGGCTTTTGTCTGTTCACGGAAAGGAGAAGGAAAGGAGGCTCTGAGAGGTGAGGACACTTGGGGGCTCCTGTCAAGGGGAGGGGTTCACACCCTCAGGCATGTTCACAAGTCAAGCCTGGGGCGCCCACATTACAGCGCACCCAGGGTTCTCAACTTTGGCACTACTGATGTTTTGAGACAGATAATTCTTCGTGATAGGGTTGTCCAGAGCATGTTGAGCAGTAACTCAGGTCTCTACCTACTAGTGCCAGTAGCCCCTCTAATCTTCTATCACTGTGTTGACAGTCAAAACCATCTCTGGACTTTGCCAAATGTACTGGGGCAAGGGGTGAGGAGGAGTTGTCAAAATTTCCCTTGAATGAGAATCACCAGTCAAGGACTGACCACACAATACCTGCTCTAACAATTTTAACATCTACCATTTATTGAACATTTATAAGGATCATCTACAATCCCCATGCTGATATTGTAAGGAAAGCTTTCCTTTTAAAGTATAATTTAAAGTTGAAACTGAGGCTCTGACAGTTAAAAGTAACTTGTCCCAAATTGAACAGCTGGGATACCTGGCTTTCTGACTGACGTTGGTCTAACTCCAAACCTCAGAGACTTCCTGCTGCAACACTCCCTCTCTCTAGACAATTAGGAATGTTTTTTTATTTCAACCAGGAAATTCAAGTCAGCTCAAGTCCAAAAGTATTTACTGAAAAGTCACAAGAAGCTACAAGAGAAATACAAGGAACTGTTGCTCCTCTTGAGGAGTTTTCAATATCAATGTCACTGAGCAGGTCAGACTCTTAGATGACATCACTAAAGAATAGCAGGAGGCCGTACGAGTTTGGGCCAAAATGAACATTTCTAGAGGCAGAACTTTGTGAACTGAATGCCTTTTGTGTGTGTCTGCTTCACATACCCTTTCACTGTCAATCCTGTAATAAAAAACAAACAAAAAAAGGAAAGTGGAATGAAGCCTTGAAGTTCATGGCTTCAACCAGCCACACGTACTAAGAAATATTAATTATCTAGCCTTGGGGTGGCCTGTGAGTTGCTTCCAGCCAAGCATTCTGCTATCTTCTTTCTGGCTCTTTGCAAGAACTCCACATTCCCCCTCTCCCTCCGTATGGCTTGTACTCGTAAGCCTTGAGCTTGCTGTAGTAATCAGAGAATTTGTTGTAGAGGATGGATATGGGCATTCCATTGAGGATGATTCCAAAAGCAATGCAGAGGAAGGCAAAAAGCCTGCCCAGGTGGGTCTCTGGGTACATGTCTCCATAGCCCACAGTGGAGATGCTCACCTGTGAGGGAGGGAAAGTAGAAGAATTGTTAGCATCGAGAGGGAAAAGTAGGAAAAGAGAGAACCAGGTAGGAAGATGTCTTCCATCCCCCTGAAGGTGCCTGTGGGTCGTGTAACAGCTCCACGTGGAGCCAGCTTTTGAAGGTACCAGGAATTTTGCCTGCAAGACTTGTGTCATGGAAAGAATACAAGCTTTGGAGCTGAAAGGCTTGGGTTTAAATCCTGACCGTCACTTATACATGTTCTTATAATACAGAGGAGGCAATACCTAAAGAGTTGTTGTGAAGGGCACAGAGGAGTATGCGCAGGAAGTCCCCAGCGTAGAACAGACTCAAGGAATGTAGATCTCTGCCTCCTTCATCTGGGGCCAAATTTAGAACAGGGTCCCTGGATTTGCCTACATGGTACTTGTACTAAAAAGAGCTTGGGCTTAGAACCAGTCAGACCCAGGTTCCTCTGATCCTTCCCAGCTGAGTGATCTCGGGCAAAGCATTCAGAATTTCTAAGCCTTGGTCCCTGCGTCTAAAACAGGAAGATAGAAGGTATGGTAGTGATAAACAACGGAATAGTACTCAACTATAGAAAGGAATGAAATTGAGTGATTTGTAATGATGTGGATGAACCTAGAGGCTGTTATATAGACTGAAGTAAGTCAGAACGAAAAACAAATATCATATTATATATTAACACATATATGTGGAATCTAGAAAAATGGTATAGTAGAAATAAAGACAGAAACATAGAGAACAAACACATGGACACCAAGGGGGGAAGGGAGGAGGTGGGAGGAATTGGGGTTGACATATATGCACTGCTGCTGCTGCTAAGTCGCTTCGGTCATGTCCAACTCTGTGTGACCCCATAGATGGCAGCCCACCAGGCTCCCCCATCCCTGGGATTCTCCAGGCAAGAACACTGGAGTGGGGTGCCATTGCCCTCTGCAATGCCGGAAAGTGAAAAGTGAAAGGGAAGTCACTCAGTCGTGTCCGACTCTTAGCGACCCCATGGACTGCAGCCCACCAGGCTCCTCCGTCCATGGGATTTTCCAGGCAAGAATACTGTATAAAATGAAGAACTGATGAGAACCTGCTGTGCAGCATAGGGAACTCAGTGCTCTGTGGTGACATAGAAGGGTGGGGTGGGGGATGGGTGGGAGGGATACTCAAGAGGGAGGGAATACATGTATACTTATGGCTGATTCACGGTTTCTATACAGCAGAAACCAATACAACATTATAAAGCAATTATACTCCACTTAATTTTAAAAATAATTAAAAAAAAAAACAAGAGGATAATAACTAAGTCTCAGGGTTCTCATGACGGCTACATAAAAAAATGATTATATGTATATGTATGGCTGAGTCCCTTCACTGTTCACCTGAAATTACCACAACGTTGCTAATTGACTACACCCCAACACAGGCTTCCCTGGTAGCTCAGATGGTAAAGAATCAGTTTCAGTGTGGGAGACCCAGGTTCCGTCTCTGGGTCAGGAAGATCCCCTGGAGAAAGGCATGACTACCCACTCCAGTTTCCTTGCCTGGAGAATTCCATGGACAGAGGAGCCTGGTAGACTACAGTTCATGGGGTTGCAAAGAGTTGGGCATTGACTGACTGACTAACACTTTACTTCATACCCTAATACAAAATAAAAAGTTTAAAGTTCAGGGAAAAAAAGATTATAAAGTGCTTCATGCTATCAGGCACACAAAAGACATTAAAATCAGCCTTCTCTGTTGTTCTTCTCATCCTTAAAATAGGGGCAACTTTCATACTTCTCATACAGCATATTAAAAAGCAGAGACATTACTTCGTCAACAAAGGTCCATCTAGTCAAGGCTATGGTTTTTCTAGTAGTCATGTATGGATGTGAGAGTTGGACTATAAAGAAAATTGAGTGGTGAAGAATTGATGCTTTTGAACTGTGGTGTTGGAGAAGACTCTTGAGAGTCCCTTGGACTGCAAGGAGACCCAACCAGTCCATCCTAAAGGAGATCAGTCCTGGGTGTTCATTGGAAGGACTGATGTTGAAGCTGAAACTCCAATACTTTGGCCACCTGATGCGGAGTGCTGACTCTGATGCTGGGAAAGATCAAAGGTAGGAGAAGGGGACAACAGAGAATGAGATGGTTAGATGGCATCACCAACTCAATGGACATGGGTTTGGGTAAACTCTGGGTGTTAGTAATGGACAGGGAGGCCTGGTGTGCTGCGGTTCATGGGGTCACAAAGAGTTGGACACAACTGATCGACTGAACTGAACTCATACTTCTCAGAGCTATTAGGTAGTTCAAATGAGATACTTTTATCTTTAAGGTTCTTTAATTGCCAATGTCTGGAGAAACATACTCATTATTCTTCGAAGGGACTTTTGTAAGACATCACTGACCACAAATATGTTCACCCTGCATGAAATCCTTCCCATCACACTTGTCACTGCTTTAAATTCCACTAATTAGAGATTTATTTAGGTTAACAAGCTTCTGTTTTAAAATGCAGATAGCCATGGGACTAGTTATCAGTTAGTGTAGCCAGAGAAAGCCCAGGAAAATCTCTCGAGGCCTGTTTTTTATGCCTCATATACTAAGACTCCCATTAGTCCCCAGACTCTTGGCAGAATTACTCAAAGTCTTTTAGGCAGGGCTGTTGATTACAGTTGAAAAGATTGCCTGGCACAACTCTAGGAGGCAGTGTCAGCTTCATCAGTTTGTGTTGTTGCACAATTTTCCAGCATACGGTTATGAATGCACAGATCTGATCACCCTGTGGGTCTGTACAGAGACAGCCTCTAGCTTAGAAATGTAAACCTCTTTGTTTTGATGACATAAGGGTCAGTTTGAACCTAAAGTGTGATTGATGAGTTAGAATGAAATGGACAAGTAAGCCAGCTGGGCAAATCTGGTGGCCCTGATAAGAACCAGAGCTTCATGCAGCCCATCAAAGCGGGAGGTTGCAACTCCTCTTGGGACAGGTGACACGCCACCTCTCACTACTCCATCTCCAGAGAGAGACCCGCAGAGGGTGTGTGTGTATTGGAGGGGATGGGGGGTGCAGGGATGCTCCTCCCCTAATAGGAAAATTCAAGCCTGCATCTGAGAGAGGCAGGAGGGTGTAGACTAGGTTAGGAAGCAGGTGTGGCCCTAGGCCACAGCTGTGGGATTGGGGTAAGTGGCCTGAATGCTCTCTACCTCAGTTTCTATTTTGGAAATGTGGAGAGAGAATCATAGTGTGCACCTCTGAGGGTTGTTAGGGAATTAGAGTGGCTGCTGCTGCTGCTAAGCCACTTCAGTTGTGTCTGACTCTGTGACCCCATGAACTGTAGCCTGCCACGCTCCTCTGATGGAATTTTCCAGGCAAGAATACTGAAGTGGCTTGCCATTCCTTTCTCCAGGGGATCTTCCCCACTCAGGGATTGAACCCGCATCTCTTACATCTCCTGCCCTGACAGACAGGTTCTTTACCACTCACACCACCTGAAGGAATGTCTGGCACTGGTATATAAGGGATAATATTAGTTGTGCTCGTTAGTCCAACAGACTGGGGAAGAGACTCATGCTGAATGCTGTTGGGAGATACTAGATGGGACACTATGTCTCCAGTAGAGAATCTCCTTTTCCTACCTTCTGGTTAAAGGGTGATGAGAGACAGTGATGAAGTAAGATCATGGGCTAATCTTAAAAAAGAAAAGAGAAGTTTGCCTTGTGTGTGTATGTGTGTATGTTTCTTGTCATTGGCCTCGCAGAACATAAAAGAACCTGAATAGTTAGGGAGTTTGAGATGAATGTGTACAAACTGCTATACTTAAAATGGATAATCAGCACGGACCTATAGCACCGCACATGGTACTCTGCTCAACGTTATGAATCTTTAAGGTTCTTTAATTGCCAATGTCTGGAGAAACATACTCATTATTCTTCGAAGGGACTTTTGTAAGACATCACTGACCACAAATATGTTCACCCTGCATGAAATCCTTCCCATCACACTTGTCACTGCTTTAAATTCCACTAATTAGAGATTTATTTAGGTTAACAAGCTTCTGTTTTAAAATGCAGATAGCCATGGGACTAGTTATCAGTTAGTGTAGCCAGAGAAAGCCCAGGAAAATCTCTCGAGGCCTGTTTTTTATGCCTCATATACTAAGACTCCCATTAGTCCCCAGACTCTTGGCAGAATTACTCAAAGTCTTTTAGGCAGGGCTGTTGATTACAGTTGAAAAGATTGCCTGGCACAACTCTAGGAGGCAGTGTCAGCTTCATCAGTTTGTGTTGTTGCACAATTTTCCAGCATACGGTTATGAATGCACAGATCTGATCACCCTGTGGGTCTGTACAGAGACAGCCTCTAGCTTAGAAATGTAAACCTCTTTGTTTTGATGACATAAGGGTCAGTTTGAACCTAAAGTGTGATTGATGAGTTAGAATGAAATGGACAAGTAAGCCAGCTGGGCAAATCTGGTGGCCCTGATAAGAACCAGAGCTTCATGCAGCCCATCAAAGCGGGAGGTTGCAACTCCTCTTGGGACAGTGACACGCCACCTCTCACTACTCCATCTCCAGAGAGAGACCCGCAGAGGGTGTGTGTGTATTGGAGGGGATGGGGGGTGCAGGGATGCTCCTCCCCTAATAGGAAAATTCAAGCCTGCATCTGAGAGAGGCAGGAGGGTGTAGACTAGGTTAGGAAGCAGGTGTGGCCCTAGGCCACAGCTGTGGGATTGGGGTAAGTGGCCTGAATGCTCTCTACCTCAGTTTCTATTTTGGAAATGTGGAGAGAGAATCATAGTGTGCACCTCTGAGGGTTGTTAGGGAATTAGAGTGGCTGCTGCTGCTGCTAAGCCACTTCAGTTGTGTCTGACTCTGTGACCCCATGAACTGTAGCCTGCCACGCTCCTCTGATGGAATTTTCCAGGCAAGAATACTGAAGTGGCTTGCCATTCCTTTCTCCAGGGGATCTTCCCCACTCAGGGATTGAACCCGCATCTCTTACATCTCCTGCCCTGACAGACAGGTTCTTTACCACTCACACCACCTGAAGGAATGTCTGGCACTGGTATATAAGGGATAATATTAGTTGTGCTCGTTAGTCCAACAGACTGGGGAAGAGACTCATGCTGAATGCTGTTGGGAGATACTAGATGGGACACTATGTCTCCAGTAGAGAATCTCCTTTTCCTACCTTCTGGTTAAAGGGTGATGAGAGACAGTGATGAAGTAAGATCATGGGCTAATCTTAAAAAAGAAAAGAGAAGTTTGCCTTGTGTGTGTATGTGTGTATGTTTCTTGTCATTGGCCTCGCAGAACATAAAAGAACCTGAATAGTTAGGGAGTTTGAGATGAATGTGTACAAACTGCTATACTTAAAATGGATAATCAGCACGGACCTATAGCACCGCACATGGTACTCTGCTCAACGTTATGTGGCAGCCTGAGGGGAGGGGAGAATGGATGCATGGATACCCATGGCTGAGTCCCCCTGGTGTGCACCTGAAATGATCACAACATGGTTAATCAGCTGCAAGCCAATATAAAATAAAAAGTTAAAAAAAAAAACTGCATCAGCTCTCTATCCAGGTGTGTGAGCAGCTTCCATATGTTACTAGCCTTGTTACTCACACCTCTTTGTCTTTAGTCAGTCAACTTTGGAGTCTGGATGAAAGGGTGAGTGACAGGAAGGGGTAGTTCAGATCAGGAAGCACCCACGAAAGGCCAAGGCAGAGACTTTGGTCTAAACCAGCCGCTCAAGGATCCAGGACTGGGAGGGGTGGGGGTGGGTGGGAAACATGAGGATGCACAGGAAAGAAAATAACTGAGACAAAGTGCCTAATTTAAACCTTTGCTCAGTCCCCACAGCTGGCTTTGATTCTCTCCCAACCCCAACTTCTTTCTTTTTAAATTTTTCTTGGCTGAACTTTGAACGAAAAGTCAGAAGCAAAGAGAATTGGCTGAAGAAAGATTCAATATTTGATGTGCATAATATGGTCTAAATATTTTTGTCTTGGATCTCTATTTTTAAACAAGAGATCTCTTCTGCTAGGAGACTGTATGACTGATTCTGAAGAGTTCGTTCAAAATGCAGAGTTAATTTATGCACTGCCTGTTTGGGGGATAATCTGACTTAACTGGTGATCTGGTTCTTGCTTCTTGGCTCCAGAGGAACCCAGGATTCCTTGGCTTATGGAAACTTCTTCTCCACATTCCACAGACCAAACCATTTCTCCCTGAGAGAGCATTAAAAATGGAAGGTCCCAGAATGACTCCAGTGACCTCACAGAGCAAGTTTTCTCATTAGCAAGATTTGGGTTTGGACATGTGACCGAAATTTCCACCATCCATCTTAATACACTGAAAAAACTGGCTGGCTCAGCCACTCTATCATTCTGTTGAAAACTTACATATTTTTCCTAGCTCTTGGGTTCCCAAAGCCAGAATGTAGCCTTTCCCTAGCAGCTCACCCGCTGGTCAGCAAATCCTGACCTGCTAAATGTTACAAGGAAGACAAGCATCCCATTTGTCTCTGAAACTTTAGAATAACTATACTTGAATTTCTCCTTCAGCAAGGAATTTTAGTTCCTTCATAGAGACCACGTTATAAATTACATCTTGTGTTCAGTCGCTCAGTTGTGGCTAATTCTTTGTGACGCCATGGACTGTAGCCCACCAGGCTCCTCTGTCTATGGAATTTTCCAAGCAAGATTACTGGAGTGGGTTGCCGTTTCCTCCTCCAAGATTATGTCTTAGCACCCAGTAATCCCTACATCCAGGAATAATGACTTCAAGGAACAAAACTGATTTCCCCAAGAATTAATTCCTCTTCTTAATTCCCAAAGAATTTGAGGCAGTCAGGACCAACGTTTTCTGGCTCAGATTATTGCATACTTCATGTTGTCCTTTAACAAATTTAGCTTCAAAGACTATACTTAGCCTACTCACATGGCTGTGGCTACTACAAACATTTTAGGAATTCCTTCTTGGAATTATAATCTATACAGAGAATTCAGTGGTATGATCTTGAAACAAGTGTTCTTATCCACCTTGAGGATTAACCTTAGGGCTGGTCTTAAAATCAAGGATCTTGACTATTTAAAAACATTAAATCCAGCCTCATAAAAGGAAAGATTTAACCCCACTATGAAGAAGTAAGTGGACATGTCGCAGATGTTGTGACACGTGCTCAGTGGAACAATTCCTCAGTGGAATTCAAAAAATGTTTTGATCAGTGGAAGCCCTGTTAGAATGAGGTCATGGGTAATCTCCTTGAAGAGCACAACCAGTCTCGTCTGTGTATCAAAGTTCTGAGATGTGCATGAATTGTACCATAAGGGGGAGGCTGTCCAGAAGCTAAGGCCAGTTTGGACTCTGCCCCTAGAAAGGCATACAAGAATAATGATGCCTTCACATTCTAAGCTTACTTGGCACTTCTCCCTATCCTCTATAATTCTATCATGTCCCGCTTGAGTTATACTGGCCAACATGGAGAGCTTCCAGAGCTAAAAGGCAACCACCTCAAAATCAGGAGTCCACCAGACCAAAAATCACAGGAGGGCCTAAGAGCCTTTGCCCAGTTGATGGCTCCTGTGCTACTTCGAAGGAGCCAGGAGAACTTCAACACCTTCTGTGCCAGACCTTTACTCCTTATTTCTCAGCCTCATGCCCCATTCCCTTCTGTGCGCTTTTCTGTAATTCAGCAACTGGAAGGATGTAAACCACATTTTCCAGGTTCCCTTGCCTGCTGTCTTGGGGTGAGGTGCTGCCAGTGAGAGACACTGTTTGGAGACCAGAAGATGGAATGAGGAAGCCAGGGTCTCTTGCTGCATCCAGTTTCTGTCATCATCCCTCAACAATGATAGAGAGCCACAGCTCAGGCCTCTCTCAGCATACCCACACCAGCCTCATGGTGCCATCTTGGGTGTCCTGTCATCAGACACACCCTAGTGGCTCCTTTTCTGTACTCCTAGGTTCCAGTAACTCTGCTGCTGCTACTAAGTCGCTTCAGTCGTGTCCGACTCTGTGCGACCCTATAGATGGCAGCCCACCAGGCTCTGCCGTCCTTGGGATCCTTCAGGCAGGAACACTGGAGTGAGTTGCCATTTCCTTCTCCAATGCATAAAAGTGAAAAGTGAAAGTGAAGTCGCTTAGTCGTGTCTAACTATTAGCAACCCCATGGACTACAGCCTTCCAGGCTTGTCCATCCGTGGGATTTTCCAGGCAAGAGTACTGGAGTGGGGTGCCATTGCCTTCTCCAGTAACTCTACCCTCTCCTATTTGATCCCTTAATTCTGGGGCCAATATTGTTTCCTATACTTATGAATCTTTGAGTGATCTCACTTTCCCCCTTTTGCTCTTCCAGCCTATGTATCAATCTCCCTATATCAAATGCCCTCTGATTAAAATAACCCGGCTTTGTTTTCTGTTTTCCTGATTCACCTTTCAAATGGGCCTTCTTCAAGCAAGCAGGTGATAAGAATAAAACGAATCTCAGTGATCCTGTAAGAGCCACCTATTTGCAAAGAACTGATAACAGACTTGAGGAAAACGGAAACAAGAACAAAGTCTATGGGCCACAATTATGTGCTGCCTCAGCCAGAAATAAATTTTCTTTTTTTAAGAGATTTTGTTAGTTTTTAAAGACATGAGTTTATGATATAATTTCCTATCTGGTTTCTGCAGTTTTAACTTGCTCTGCCAAGCTCAGAAGGAAACGATCTGTTCAACCGTCCCATTGTTGCTTTTCTCCTCAGAAACACAGCCACAACGGACGCCGATGCTTACAGCTTGATCACAGAGCTAACTGTGCTTGTTAAGCTGCGCCATGCATTTCCCACACCCAGGCAACCCAGGGAGCCTCCACACGGCTGGAGCTCCTTCGGGCCTGGGCCTGTTTATCTGCATGCTCAGAAGCTCTCTCAGGATTGAACAGCTGACCCTCTTGTGCATCTTATAGTCTCTCTCTTTCCCCAGAAGAGAAGGAATCACTTCTGTTTTATTTTCCCCTAAATGAATCTGGAAGCAGAGATCATTGTTTCCATGTGATAAAGACTATCAACTGGTCAGATATGGTAGCTTCTATTTACTGTGGATAGCGTACGGGCTAGTACATTACATATGTTTCCTATCACATTATGCTTACAAATAACCTTCATTTGACAGATGAGCAGGGTCTGTCTGCTACTGCAAGAGCCTCTCCAGACATGAGTGTCCATGAGGGATTTGAAACTCTACCCTCTCCTATTTGATCCCTTAATTCTGGGGCCAATATTGTTTCCTATACTTATGAATCTTTGAGTGATCTCACTTTCCCCCTTTTGCTCTTCCAGCCTATGTATCAATCTCCCTATATCAAATGCCCTCTGATTAAAATAACCCGGCTTTGTTTTCTGTTTTCCTGATTCACCTTTCAAATGGGCCTTCTTCAAGCAAGCAGGTGATAAGAATAAAACGAATCTCAGTGATCCTGTAAGAGCCACCTATTTGCAAAGAACTGATAACAGACTTGAGGAAAACGGAAACAAGAACAAAGTCTATGGGCCACAATTATGTGCTGCCTCAGCCAGAAATAAATTTTCTTTTTTTAAGAGATTTTGTTAGTTTTTAAAGACATGAGTTTATGATATAATTTCCTATCTGGTTTCTGCAGTTTTAACTTGCTCTGCCAAGCTCAGAAGGAAACGATCTGTTCAACCGTCCCATTGTTGCTTTTCTCCTCAGAAACACAGCCACAACGGACGCCGATGCTTACAGCTTGATCACAGAGCTAACTGTGCTTGTTAAGCTGCGCCATGCATTTCCCACACCCAGGCAACCCAGGGAGCCTCCACACGGCTGGAGCTCCTTCGGGCCTGGGCCTGTTTATCTGCATGCTCAGAAGCTCTCTCAGGATTGAACAGCTGACCCTCTTGTGCATCTTATAGTCTCTCTCTTTCCCCAGAAGAGAAGGAATCACTTCTGTTTTATTTTCCCCTAAATGAATCTGGAAGCAGAGATCATTGTTTCCATGTGATAAAGACTATCAACTGGTCAGATATGGTAGCTTCTATTTACTGTGGATAGCGTACGGGCTAGTACATTACATATGTTTCCTATCACATTATGCTTACAAATAACCTTCATTTGACAGATGAGCAGGGTCTGTCTGCTACTGCAAGAGCCTCTCCAGACATGAGTGTCCATGAGGGATTTGTTCTGCAGCTGTAGGAGAATTCACAATAATGAAAACTGCCATGCTTCTCTTAAAAACCCTGAGTTGAATTACCGAGGAAAGTTGCAGTATCCTTGGCATAGAGACAGAGGAGATTATTAAAAACAAGTCAGATGCTGGGTTGTCCGAGGGCACTAAGAACACATGGAAGGAGGGATAAGGGAACCCGTTCCTAACGAGGGTGACTATGCCATAAAGGCTACAGCGCTGCAGTGGGCAAGAAAATACCAACACTATTTTTCTGTACTTTATCTTTACATTTTCAGTGAGGGAGTGTATGTTTTCTGAACTATACAATATATTTCAGAAGTAATACCTTAATGCAGTAGGTTTATATTACAAGACTCTTTGTCTTCCTGTATCAGGTTCTTTGCCATACAACTTTGAGGTGCTTCCCTACAGGGAGTGGGCTAATCTGCTCTGCCCTTTGACTCGGAGTTTGGCTTTGTGTCTTACTTTGGCCAATGTGTTGAGCATGTGGCAAGAACAAAAGCTTATCAGGGTTTGCACGATTGGGCTTGCACACTCTCTCTCTTGCCCTTTGCCACAGCCATGGATACCTGCCGCCTGGATGAGGAAAGACCTAGTCGCCCTCTTCATCCCAGATATCAGCCAGCTGACCATCAGACTGGGACATGAGTGGCTGACACCAGTCCAAATGACAAGAATCCTGTGGTTGAAACCAGCCTGAGTTGCTGACTTGCAAACTCGTGAGCCAAAAAGATGCTGGACATTTTAAGCCACAGAATTTTGGAGTGGTTTGTAATGCATCATTAGTACAGCAACAAATAGCGTATAACTTATGAATAACTACACATTTATCATGGGTGTGTCTCAAAATTCTTTAAATTATGAGATGTATGATATCATAATCATACATTAGGACTCCACTTCTCAGATTCTCCTGTCTGCTCGGTCATGCCTATTTAGATGAGCTTCTTCTTACCATTCAAGCTCTTTTATTTTTAATGTATGTGCACACTGTTATATTTATGCATTTATTTATTTTTGGCTGTGCTGGATCTTTGTTGCTGTGTGAGGGCTTTCTCTAGTTGCGGAGAGCAGGGGCTCCTTTCTAGCTGCAGTGCGTGGCTTCTCATTGCGGTGACTTCTCCTGTGGGAGAGCACAGGCTCTAGGCTCAGGGGCTTCAGGAGTTGCGGCACCTTGCTGATTTTAGGGCCCGGGGTCTCAGTAGTCACGGCTTGCTCACCACTCAAATTTTAATAAATGTCCTCTTTTCCAGGAAGGTTTCTCTGACTATTCCACTATTATATCAAAGGTAGATTCTACCACCCAGATCACTCTCCATCCTAGAAAAACACACTAACATCTAAAATGATTTATTATCTCTCTCCATTAGGATGCAAACTCCACGAGGGAAAAAAAAGTCTTGCTCAGTGAATGAAAATGGACTTTTGAAGGTTACATGAAGATTTGGTCCTAATCTTATGTATCTTTTTACTTTGCATCTTCTTTTCTCTTTGCTTTACTGCAAATAAGGGCCCTTAGTATACAATATGAATGTCATCAGAAATATATATAGATAAGTTGGGTTAATAATATATTGGTCCTGAGGGATCTTCAAGGGGAGTTGTTCCCATTGTTTTCATGTTAGTTCAGAAACAAATACAGGCAATCAGTCTTTTGTCTAATTCGTAATGATTTTTACTAGTATAACTAATTCTTAGAGAACAAAATGGATGAATGCCATTGGTAAAGGTTAAGGTTGGTTAATGGTAAGGTGACATGTGCAAATTCTGGCCTATGAAAACCATGCCTTACAGAGATAACAAAAGAAAAATCACACTGGTAAAAGTAATAATTGGTAAGCTTTGTTACAGATAGAAACTGAATGATAACTCAATTTTTATTGTCAAATCTATAGAAAATACCAACTTTGAAATGATTTTAGTTAATATAAAAAGGGGGATAAGTTGAAAAAATTTTAAGTATTATACATCAAACAGATCAAGACATTAAAAGAGATTATTAGGCATACACTTCAGGAAATTTTTTAAAGAGAAAACTCATTATTAGCAACAGACTTCTCATCATAAATTTTATATTAATGTACAAAAGGTAAAAAAAAAACTTTGTGCATTAAAAATACAATATCAAACAGTCTACTAAGTCCAGCTTAACATACGCTAGCCTTCTAAGATATTTGGCTGAATGAAAACTTGACTTTCTACAACTTGGTTTTATGTCATCAGCCTGTGGATTTTCTCTTTTCCCTCCTTTCTTTACTCATCTCTAACATCAGTGTTGTTTGCCGGTGCATGTGTTTGGCCAAGGCATTGGTCAAAATTTATAAACAATTTTTATAAGTAAAAAAATAATTTATTTATCCAATAAATTGGATGAATCCATTATTTATCTGATAATGGATAAATCATGCCCCATTAGTTCCATTTGTACACATGGCTATCTACTATGGGGATGACCTGTCATCATTTGGAATATGATCGGAGGAGCAGCATTTGGCTCAAATGCTTATTTGGAAGAGACAAACATCATCCTGTCACCAAGGAAAGCTCACAAACCTGTTGTACACGTGAGTGCTCTGCTTTCCAGGGAAGTGAGACTCATTGAACTGTAGAGCTCTACATCCTTTCCTCTTGGAGATGAGAAGACTGAGGCCAGGGAGAAAGGGGGCGAGGTTTCACAGTTAATGAAAGGGCCACACATTATGCAGGGTCACAGTTAATTATTAGCAGATCTGTGACTGGAATCTAAACCTCAATTTTCCATCCTACTATGCCACACTATTAGTAGGAGCCCAGAGTAGGTTCATATCAGAACTTTACACCAGACTGTGGGTTCAAAAGTATCTATTTTCTAACACAACTAAAACTGGTTATATTTGCTTAATGTCTTTAAAGGCATTACAAAACAGCTAATTAAAAAATAAGGAAAGCATGCACCTAGTTTTTTCCTATGTGTGTATGTGGTGTGTGTGTGTCCTAAATCACTTTAGTCATGCCTCACTCTTTGCAACCCTATAGCCCACCAGGCTCCTCTGTCCATTGAATTCTCCAGCAAGAATACCGGAGTGTGTTGCCATGTTCATCTCTAGGAGATCTTCCTGACCCAGGGATGGAACCTGCATCTCCTATGGCTCCTACATTATAGGTGGATTATTTACCACTGAGCCACCAAGAAAGCCCCTTCCTATGTACATATGTCAGTTCATTCATTGACTTAAGACCCAATCAACATTTCCAGGAATTCAGGGATTTTCCCAAGGATTTAGTCTAGCACATGAGAAACAGATATTGGAGTAAATGGCATAAATTATTATAAAAGGCAAACACCAAAGAAAATAATGACAAAAATAACTCATGCACTAACTTCAAATTAAGCAAGGAATGCAGAAAAACTCAAGCTTGAGAAGGGCTTTCCCCTTGGTGGGGAAAGGGCACGGGTTTTGCAGTTGGGCAGGCTTGCATTTCAATCCTCACTTTGCTATTATCTGTCTGTCTACATTCAATTTCTCTGCACCTCAGTTCCTCTAGCTGTAAAATGGGGCAATAATGCCAAGTCCAGAAATAATTTTTATGACACAGAGCAAGTTTCAAACAGTTAATTATTAGCAGATCTGTGACTGGAATCTAAACCTCAATTTTCCATCCTACTATGCCACACTATTAGTAGGAGCCCAGAGTAGGTTCATATCAGAACTTTACACCAGACTGTGGGTTCAAAAGTATCTATTTTCTAACACAACTAAAACTGGTTATATTTGCTTAATGTCTTTAAAGGCATTACAAAACAGCTAATTAAAAAATAAGGAAAGCATGCACCTAGTTTTTTCCTATGTGTGTATGTGGTGTGTGTGTGTCCTAAATCACTTTAGTCATGCCTCACTCTTTGCAACCCTATAGCCCACCAGGCTCCTCTGTCCATTGAATTCTCCAGCAAGAATACCGGAGTGTGTTGCCATGTTCATCTCTAGGAGATCTTCCTGACCCAGGGATGGAACCTGCATCTCCTATGGCTCCTACATTATAGGTGGATTATTTACCACTGAGCCACCAAGAAAGCCCCTTCCTATGTACATATGTCAGTTCATTCATTGACTTAAGACCCAATCAACATTTCCAGGAATTCAGGGATTTTCCCAAGGATTTAGTCTAGCACATGAGAAACAGATATTGGAGTAAATGGCATAAATTATTATAAAAGGCAAACACCAAAGAAAATAATGACAAAAATAACTCATGCACTAACTTCAAATTAAGCAAGGAATGCAGAAAAACTCAAGCTTGAGAAGGGCTTTCCCCTTGGTGGGGAAAGGGCACGGGTTTTGCAGTTGGGCAGGCTTGCATTTCAATCCTCACTTTGCTATTATCTGTCTGTCTACATTCAATTTCTCTGCACCTCAGTTCCTCTAGCTGTAAAATGGGGCAATAATGCCAAGTCCAGAAATAATTTTTATGACACCAGAGCAAGTTTCAGTGTGAGATGCTCAGATTTAGCTAGAACTGGTGACATTTCAGTGAGGGCTGACGCTCTTCAGCCAAGTCTTGTTTCCTCCCCTGCAGACATCAACAGTTTCCTTCAACACTTGAAGGAAAATTTTCCTCTTAAAAAATAGTGATCCTAGCCACTTCACACGGTTGTGATGCTGAAATAAGTTAAGCATTATAAACCACTCAGGACAACAGGTGTTCAATAAGTAACAGAAACACGAGTGATGATGATGAAGTTTGTCAGGCCTCATCAGTGAACAATCATTGTTCCTTAAAATCAGCCTCTCAGGGGTATTAAAACTAAATCTAGCTTTGGAGATTCCTAGAATCACATCAGGACCAGTCAAGCTTCTTGGACTTGGTCTTTCTTCCTGGACTATGTCTTTCGAGCCTTTTAACACCCAATCTATTTTGCTGCTACTGCTTTATATTATCTGGTTGAGGACAGTGAGAATGAGAAAGCAATGACCATTAAGCAAGGCAGGGGAGAGATGATGGAACAAAGCAAGGAGGGCAGCATCACTCAGGAAGGAGAGCAGCAGCTTCTGCCAAGCTGGGGAAGCGAGAGGGAAAGCTTACGGGCCGTGGTACTCACCGCGGCCCACCACCAGGCGTGCGGGATGCTGGTGAAGTTAGTCCCCTGTACGTCGTGCTCCACAGAGTAGACGGCGGCAGCGAAGGTGAGGATGCCCATGGTGATGAAGAGCATGAGGCAGCCCACCTGCTGGTAGCACTGGCGCAGAGTGAAGCCAAAGGCGCGCAGACCTGTGGAGTGGCGCGCCAGCTTGAGGATGCGGAAGATGCGAAGGAGGCGCATGACGCGCAGTACCTGGCCCACCTTGCCCACGCGGCCCATCGTCTCAAGGTCGTGCTCCCGCGGCGAACCCTTGACGTGCAGCTGGTCCTCGCTGGTGAAGCACTCGAGCAGCAGCTGCAGGTAGAGCGGCAGGATGGCCACCAGGTCCACCAGGTTGAGGGCGCTGCGCGCAAAGCGCCGCAGGTCGGGCTGGAGGCCAGGCGCAGCAGGAACTCGAGCGTGAAGAAGGCCATGCAGAGGGTCTCCACGTGCTCCAGAAAGGGCCGCGGGTTGCTGCCGCCCTCGCCGCGCTCCGGCTGCTGCTGCATCTCTTCCACCGTGTTGAGTGCCAGCGCCACGACGGAGATGAGCACGAAGAGGCTGGAGGCCACCCCAATGGCCTTGGCGGCCACCGATGAGAAGGGCTTCTCCATGAGGTTCCAGAGGCGGCGCCGCTGCGCCCCATAGAAGCGCATGTCCTGGAAGAGCTCCTCCGCCTCCTCTGCCTGCGCCTGGGCGCGCAGCTCGCGCTGGATCTTAAGTTGCTCGCTCAGGTCGTCGCGCCGCTCCTCGAAGCAGATGCGGCAGCAGCGCGGCGTGTACTTGAGACGCACGCCCCAGTAGCCCAGCTCCTCCAGGAAGCTGCGCGGGCACAGCTCGTCGCGCACCAGCAGTACCCCGGACGAGTAGAAGTTGTAGATGAGCTGGAATACCTCAGGGTCGCGGTCAAAGAAGTATTCGTCCGTTTGCACCTCGTAATCATCGCACAAGCCCAGCTGGCGGCTGCGGCTGGTGGATGTGGCCAGGCGGCCCAGGCGCGTCTTGGGGTAGCAGGCCAGCTCCGTGTAGTCCAGGTGGTAGCTGTGGCCGCCCACGTTCACGTTCAGCGTGGTGGACACCAGTGGAGCGTCGGTGCCGCCGCCTTCCACTCGCTCGGTGGTGGCTGCCTCCCCTGGCTGTCGGTCTTCCTCCTCGGCAGGCTCGTCCTTCCACAGCTCCTCCTCTTCCCCATCCTCATCCTCCTCGATGTAGTAGTTATAGTTGCCCTCGGTCCACGGTGGGATGCTGGCCTGGGAGCCCGAGCGGCCCCCCACGGAGCAGATGCTCCTGCGGTGGGATTGACTCCCCGCCTCCTGCGTCGCGTCTTCACCCTCTGCAGTATTCCAGGACCTGTAGCCCCAGGACCGTCTCCTCTCAGTCTGTTTCAGCATAGCTGCGGGATTGGGAGCCCTGATTTGCCCTCCTGGCCGTGGTCGGGGCCCTAGCCTGCTCACTGCCCCTAGGAGTTGGTCACGTGCCCTCTACTGTCTCAGAGAGACACGCCTGGACCAACAGACCTGGGGTCGCCAGCATTGCCCTGAGAACTGGCCTTCCTCAGGCTCTGGACAGCCCAGTCCAGCCTGTCTGTTCTGGGCACTTATGCCCACAGCTGTTGACTGCTCTAATCTTGCTGGTAGGAAAGAAGCAAGTGTTAGGAGGGATTTAGAGACTCTTAGTTTCCACCCAGGCCCCTCCTCTCTGTGACGCAGGGGATGATTATGTGGCCTTAAATCTGTAGATAATCATAAGGTGGCAGAGATGATTGCTAATCAAAGTGTCTGCCAACCCTGCCCTTAGGAAGCGAGCAGTGTCGGTGTGCTGAGATGGCATCAACTGAATTTGCTATAGAATGTAGACACCTGTGTCTTGACACTTAACTGTTGAAGCTGCAGCCTCTGTCCTAGGTAAACCCACCATGAACAGGGACAGAAATGACAACAGAATGCTTGAAAAGTGGACTCCTGACAAGTTACTTTTCCTCTCAGCGTTTACCTTTTGTTTAGGTCATCAGTTCAGTTCAGTTGCTCAGTCTTGTCTGACTCTTTGTGACCCCATGAATCACAGCATGCCAGACCTCCCTGTCCATCACCAACTCCCGGAGTCCACTCAAATCCATGTCCATCAAACCGGTGATGCCATCCAACCATCTCATCCTCTGTCATCCCCTTCTCCTCCTGCCCTCAATCTTTCCCAGCATCAGGGTCTTTTCCAGTGAGTCCGCTCTTCACATCAGGTGGCCAAAATATTGGAGTTTCAGCTTCAGCATCAGTCCTTCACATGAACACTCAGGACTGATCTCCTTTAGAATGGACTGGTTGGATCTCCTTACAGTCCAAGTGACTCTCAAGAGTCTTCTCCAACACCACAGTTCAAAAGCAACAATTCTTCAGCACTCAGCTTTCGTTATAGTCCAACTCTCAGATCCATACATGACTACTGGAAAAACCATAGCCTTGACTAGATGGACCTTTGTTGACAAAGTAATGTCTCTGCTTTTGAATATGCTATCTAGGTTGGTCATAACTTTCCTTCCAAGGAGTAAGCGTCTTTTAATTTCATGACTGTGATTACTATCTGCAGTGATTTTGGAGCCCAGAAAAATAAGTCAGCCACTGTTTCCACTGTTTCTCCATCTATTTGCCATGAAGTGATGGCACCAGATGCCATGATCTTAGTTTTCTGAAGGTTGAACTTTAAGCCAACTTTTTCACTCTCCTCTTTCACTTTCATCAAGAGGCTCTTTATGGAAGATCCTAAATGATCTCCTTCCCATCTAGTCACATGATAACACTGTTTCCCCCTCAAATGTATTCCTCCTAGTAGCATTGCTGTAAAGTCTAGTCTGATCTTTGAGTCTGTCTGTTTTTCTCTCTCTCTTTGTGTCTCTCTGTTTTTTCTTTTTTTCTGTCTCTCCCTCCCTTCTTTTAAAGAATAGAGACATGTTGCAAGGTAGAATGTTCTTAAGGTCTTGCAGCCCTGCTCAGCTGCTGTATCAAGGAACCAGACTTCCTTCCATGAAAAAGTCTTCATCAGTCTTCAAGACATCACTTAAAAAAAAAAATTCTCCTGCTGTGTGTAAGACACTGTGCTAGATGCTGGAGATAGAAACCTGATAGAGAGAGTTGCAGCCCTCAAGATGGTCTTGGTTTTGTAGGTGATACAAATATATGTACAAGCACAACAAATAAGTGAGTGAAAAATACAGGGGTAGCAGAGAAAAGGAAGGGATTAGTTTCAAGCAGGAATTTGTCGATGAATTCAATTTATTAATATTTTGAATGGCTAATATATGTTCATGACAAAATATTTGAAAGGTACAAAGATGCATTTTGGTAGAAAATTTCTTTCTCCCCCAACTCAAACTTCTAGCTATTATTGAATGTACCTCTGAGGTTTCGATTCAGTTCAGTTCAGTCGCTCAGTCGTGTCAGACTCTTTGCGACCCCATGAATCGCAGCAGGCCAGGCCTCCCTGTCCATCACCATCTCCCGGAGTTTACTCAGACTCAACGTTCATTGAGGGTTTGATTACCCTTCCAGAAATATTCTAAACATATACAAGCAAAAACCTAGCTCCATCTACATCATATGAATAGCTCTTTATTAACACAAAGTATAGTAGGCGATTCACTTTGCTTCCCTTGTGGCTCAGCTGTTAAAGAATCTGCCTGCAGTGTGGGAGACCTGGGTTGGGAAATCCCCTCGAGAAGAGAAAGTCTACCCACTCCAGTATTCTGGCCTGGAGAATTCCATAAACTGTATAGTGCATGGGGTTGCAAAGAGTAGGACAGGACTGAGTGACTTCCACGTTCACTTTGCTATTTTTCTAATTAACCATATATCTTAGAGGTGTTTTCATATCTGAACATAAATATATGCCTCATCTTGAAGGTAGCCCCTTAGTAGTTTTATAGTAACAGATTTCAGGTTGTTTTCTATCTTGGTTCTTATAAACAATGATGCAGCTAATAACCTGGTACCCACACTATTTTACATGTGTTAGGATGTATGAAAGATAAATTGTTAGAGGTGGAGCTGTTACCTCAAAGACCATGTATTTGTAATTTTGATTGATGGTGTCAGATTTCCTTCATGAAAGCTTTCCTAATTGACAGCTTATCAATGTATGAAAGTGTGTTATACACTCCTGTGCTCTGCCATTTTATAGATGAAAGATGATGCGTGAGTTAATTTTACTTTATATTTCTCTTATTATGAATGCAACTGAACATCTTTTCATGTGATTAAGAGCTGCTGTATTTCTTTCTCTATTTTTCACTGAGTTGTTGGTATTTTCTTACTGGTTCATTGGAGAGCTTTCTATATTATAAAAATAGACCCATTGCCTGGGATATGAATTACAAATACTTTTCCTGTTATCCTTTGGTGATATTCTTTTCCATGTAAGATATTTATTTTATGACTTCTGGGTGTTATGTCATATTAAAATGTCTTTGCCTCTCTGCCATTCTTAAAAAAATTACTTGTTACAGTTTCATTTTTTATGCAAGAATTTGATCCACCAGGAATTAATTTTGATGTTGACAGTGAAGTAGAGACCGAGCTTTATTTTCTGGGATTTTATCTGGATGTTCAAATGCATTAATTGAATAATCGTGTCTTTTCCTCGTGGATTTGTTGTATTATCTTTATCATGTAATTCAGTTCTAACTGTGTTTCAGAGGTGCTGGGACAGGTAACAGTTGCTACAAGGTTTGCACTCAATAGATTAACATCGGCAGATGGTGTTTAGCTTCCAACAGGGCTTAGACTTACAAGCTTCCAATAAAGCCTCAGAGGTCAGGCCTGGCCTCTTGAGTTGCTTAGTGAATTTCCAGGGTTCTCCAGCATACAATATTGATGCTTTTTCTCCAGACACACACTTTTCCATTTTCCAGCACCATCTCGTCTCTAGGTTGTACCATTACAAGAATTTCCATGTGGTGCTAAAAGTCATCTTTTTCCTTCAGAACGAATTATACTATTATGAATGTGACAGCATCACTGATTTTATATTTTGTTTCCTCTATTGCAATCATGTGCTACTTTTTGCCTAAAACTTGAACGCTCTCCTGACTTTTTGCATTTAAAAGTTGTAGAATTTTGTATGTGAGACAACAAAAGAAACACAGATGTATAGAACGGACTTTTGGCCTCTGAGGGAGAGGGAGAGGGTGGGATGATTTGGGAGAATGGCATGGAAACATGCATACTATCATGTAAGAAATGAAGCGCCAGTCTATGTTCGGTACAGGATGCTTGGGGCTGGTGCACGGGAATGATCCACAGAGATGACATGGGGTGGGAGGTGGAAGGGGGTTTCAGGATTGGGAGCTTGTGTACACCTGTGGCTGATTCATGTCAATGTATGGCAAAACCAATACAGTATTGTAAAGTAGAATAAAGTAAAAATAAATTTTTTTTTAAAAAAGAAAAGTTATAGAATTAGTAATGTTTGTAAGGGGCCTCAGAGTCAAGCCACAAACACCACAGCCGTGCGGTAGACTGAGGAGTGTTGCCTTAATGGACTGCACTTGGGGGACCAGCACTCTCTCGTGTGTCTTGGTGTGAACATGTGACTTGGACTTTCTCTGATATGTATGTATGCAAGTGCAGTGGTAGATGAGCGTCTAAATATGGAGGTGCTTCCTAACAAAGAGAACTATCCAGCCAGAGGATGAATTTGTTCTGGAAGCAGTTGGCCCCTCCTCCCTGAACGCATGTCAGTATCTGTAAGGTATGCAGCAGAGGGAGACCCAAGCAGGTGGAAAGGAGGGCTGGCTAATCTTCCAGCCCCCTTCTGCCTTGAGATTCCTAAGATTCTAAGTCTTTGCTTGATGTTCCATTTGTCTAGAATTTTCCACTGCCTTCTCTCTATGTCCTTGGTCTTCAAAAATCAGCTCAGATTTCACCTTCTCAGAAACCATTCTCAGACATCCCTCTGTTTTCTCAGAATGGGTGAGCTGCCTCTTCTTAGGGTCTCATTTAAGATAACACATACCACTAGCTTACAATATGAAGCACTTCTTTTCATGAAAAGTGATTTTCCCATTATAAAAGTCATGTAAGTGCATTAAAGAAAAATTTAAAAATAGAGAATGGAATGCTAATATATTTAACAGAATACTAATATACATTAATAACCAGCATGCTGAGACACTTTACTATAATAATGTTTACAACAATCTGTTACATAGGTTCTATAATTATTCCTATTTTGCAGATGAGTAAACTGAAGCACAGAGAAGTTATGTGACTTACCAAGGCTACACAGATAGGAAATGGTGGGGCTGGGCTCTGCCCCAGACTAAGTAAACATTATGCTATAAATAGCATGTACATGAAAATCATCTGTAATCTCACTATCAAAAGACTACCACTCTTACTTTGACAGCATACATACTAAAAAAAAAAAAAATAGACTATCACTATCAATCTTTTAACTTGTCTCCTTCATTTGATTATGCTGCTGTGCTGTGCTTAGTTACTCAGTCATGTGTGGCTTTTTGTGACCCCATGGACTGTAGCCCACCAGGCTGTTCTGTCCTTGGGGATTCTCTAGGCAAGAGTACTGGAGTGGGTTACCATGCCCTCCTCCAGGGGATCTTCCAACCCAGGGATTGAACCCAGGTCTCCCACATTGCAGGCAGATTCATTCACTGTCTGAACTACCAGGGAAGCCCAAGAATACTGGAGTGTGTAGCTATTCCTTCTCCAGGGAACTTTCTGACCCAGGAATCAAACTGGGGTCTCCTGCATTGTAGGTGAATTCTTTACCAGCTGAGCTACAAGGGAAGCCCTCATTTGATATATATATAGCACAATCATGGTCATATTAGATATAAAATTATCTTTCCTGCCTTGTTCATTCAGCATTTTAACGTATTTTCAGTATTTAAAAAAAAGCACTATAAACATTATTTTAAATGGCTACAAAATATTTTGTATTGTGGGTGTGCCCTCCATAACATAGCCAAATATCTTTTACTGAAATAGATATGTTTTTAATTTTATACTATTTTAACTAATGATGTGGTAAAAAGTCTATCTGTTTTAAAGGTTATTGGTTTGTTTGTTCTGGTATTCTAGGTTATTCCTTAGGGTAGTTTTGCCAGATGTTTTAGGCCATTCTTTCTTCATTTTGAGCCTTCCTGTGGGCCATTCCCACTGTTTCTTCCATTTAGGACACTCTTTCTCCACGTGACACTGTCTCCTTCCTCTGGCCAGCTTCTGTTTATTACTCACTGGATGGAAGGCTATCTTCCCTTGTCCTCTGCTTGAGGAATGCCTCCCCTAGCTGCCTAAGGCTGAATTCAGCTTTCCTCATATGCACTTCTATATCATCTATACTTTGCCTATCTCAACACTTCTCACCAAAGACATCTTCCTAAAAACAAAACAGGACAGTAAGTTCCAGAAGGGCTGGACAGTGTTCTCTGTTCTCCGTTTTCCCCCAGGGTCTAGCCCGGACCTGGCACATATATAGCAGGGCTCAAAAGATACTGGCTGAAAGATGGAAATGTTGGTGTATTGCCAACCTGCTCTCCAGTTTGCCTCACTTTACACTCTAACCAATAAAATATGGGAATGTGTCTGTCAACATGCTTCTGCTACTGTGTTACTGCTATTATCCTTATTTGGTAATTGAAAGATGAAAGTGGCATTGCATTTTTGTTTTAACAGGCTCTATATTAATTATTTATGTGTTCCCTGATAGCTTCTAAATTCTTCTAGGATAAAGATAGTCTTATAGCAGATCCAGTCTGTAGAAGATAAAAAATATAAATTGAAGACTTCCCTGATGGTCCAGTGGTTAAGACTCCACTCTCCCAATTCAGGGGGCATGGGTTTGATCCCTGGTCAGGTAATTAAGATCTCACATGCCCTGAAGTGTGACCAAAAAATAAAATTAAATAAAATCTTAATAAAAAACCAAAGTTTCCACTTGCTACAATTAAGACTGTGCAGCCAAATAAATACTAAAAAACAAAACAAAAACAAATTAGATATATATATATATACACACACACATATTGAATACACAGATATTCAAGCTCTCTGTCTTAGTCCTCAAAAATGCACGTGATAGCCTCACAAATGCACGTGAATCTAGGATTACCTCAAAAGGAAGTGTTAAAAAATAATTATTACTCTATATTACACGGCCCCAAGCCCCACTTTGAAGGGAAAGAAAACTAGCAAGCTCTGAGACAGTGGCTGGGATTCTTTCCTGGTTTCCCTGGTAACAGAAGTTGACAGGCAGCATGGTACGATTAGAAGAATGTTGGGATTCAAGCAGACTTGAGTTTACATTCTGGTTTCTAAGTTTGGGGCAAACTTCTTAACACCGTTTTGTCTCAGTTTTCTCACCTGTAAAACAGGTTGCTGGAGGATCTCCTGTGAATATAAAAAGAGAAAGTTGTTAGTTCCTCAGTCATGTCTGGCTCTTTGCAACCCCATGGATTATAGCCCACCAGACTCCTCTCTTCACGGATTCTCTAGGCAAGAATACTGGAGTGAGTTGCCGCTCCCTTCTCCAGGGGATCTTTCCAACCCAGGCATCCGACCTGGGTCTCCTGCACTGAAGGCAGGTTCTTTACCATTTGAGCCAAAAGAGAGAATGCTCCTCTATTTTCAATTGGCCTGCCTCTGCCCAAATCAAGGCCTAATATACTTGTCAAAAGAGAGTTGTCTCTCCCTCATCCAGCCACCTCCTACCCCATGTCTTGATTATATACTTATAACACACAAATATATTCATTTTTAGCACCTGTAGAGTTTCTCAGCCCAGAAATAATGGTCATATACTCAACTTACCATTACAATGAATTCCTTTAGGTGAAGCCAGTGCTGACTAATAGAACTTTCTATCTTGTTAGAAATAATCTTATGACTTAAAACATGACTATAAAAAGGAACAGAATTTTAAATTGTATTTAATTTAAATGATCACAAGTGACTAGTGGCTACTTTGTTGGGCAGAGCAGTGTTAAGATACTATCTGTGTCTGAATCAATCTCTTTTAAATTTGTAGAGCCGCAAAGAACAATGAAGAGACTAACCTCATGGTTGTAGGAGTTTGACCTCATAAACTGGCCTACCACTTCCCAGACTGAACGGGAATGAGACAGAGAAAGTAATTTTGAGAGGAATGAATGGAGCCAGGAAATGGGGTGGAGAAGTGTGAGTAGGTAGAGGGGGGACATGGCAGAAGGGATTCAGATGGCTTGGGATGGGGGTAGTATTCAAAGGGAAAAACTGAGGCAAATGGAAAGAACAACAAGCTAGCCGAATACATTTTAGCAAATTCATGCAGACTTAGTCCTAAAAGGCAGAGAGAGAAAAGGCAGGAAGTTTAGGATTTAGTTGGAAAGCTGTTTTTCTTGAAGATCTTTGAGGTCCCTGCTAGAATATGACTAAGACTGTAATTGTTCAGTGGAAAGTTGAGGTGAAGATATGGATGATTAGTACCTGAGCCCAAACTAAGAAATTAAAAAACAACAATCTCCCCAACTTATAAAAAAGACAAAAAAATTATTTTTTAAGGTCTCTGCTAAGCCTGACAAATTTCTTCCAATAGTTGAATAATTGAGATTTTGCTGAACTTTTTCCTCTTTAACTTTACCTGTTTTGTCATAGATGAATAGTGGAATGAATGGGAACAGTTGTTGATTGCAGTGACTTTGTCAGTTGACATTCTTCCTACCCAAATGAAAGTTGTCTGTGAGTTTGGAGAAAGAAAGAATGAGTGATGGGGAGAACAGAAGACTAACTAAACTTTCTTTTTGTCAATGTCTTGTAATCAGACTTAAATCTGGAGAGTGCTCCTCACTTTCCCAGAGCATATCTGTCCCCTTTAATTTTTCTTTTAAAGATAAGAAGCAGCAGAGATGTGGATTTTCTACCTGGTGTTACTCAGTGATTGGCCGGTAGATGTGGATCTGGACTCTGGGACTCATCTATCTGCCACTCTGGGCGCCGTCCTCTCCTCTGTAATTCAGTGGCAGGTCATGCAGCCCCTAGCAATGTTTCTCACTCAGAAAAACCTTGCTTTGATATCGAAGTCTGTTTATTGCTTCTACTAAACATACTGGACTGGAAGAAAT
>SJYC01127117.1:0-22883 GCA_006408675.1 Madoqua kirkii
AGGGTTCCTTCTTCCCACCTTGTTCCAGCGCTCACTACATTGTCTTCAAGGTGCTCACAGATTAACCCTTCCATGGCCAACTCTTGTCCAACATGCACAACACGCTGACCTGTCCAGAGCCTGTAAAATCAACTTCCTCTCCATTTTGAAAAATAAATACATGGCCTAGCCAGCCCTTTTTCTTTAACACGTCTTCCTTTCTCTAAGATTCTTCTAATTTCAACCAGTTATAACTTCAGAATCTCATCTTCAAGTGGCCCCAGTAATTTGCAGCATCATTCGTTTATCGCTGAGGTCTGAATTCAGAGTAGCTGCAGGTCTCTCAGAAGCTCCCCAGCTTCCGCCATCACTTGGCGAGGCTCCTTCTTTCTGCCTTGTTCCAGCATCCTCTTTGTCAGAGAAAACAGAAGTAGGTCTCTCTCAACTCGGCCTTCTCTAGGCCATCAAGCTTGGATGTGACCGTCACCGCAAGCTCCGGGCCCGTCGCTCTCTCCCTGATCTCACCTGGGGCCTCTGCGAGGCCTCTTTGCAGTGTCTCGCATGCCTCAGCTCCCCTCCCCAGCAGGACTATTGTCGACACTGTGCTTGCTGTTGTTCAGCTGCTCAGTCATGTCTGACTCTTTGTGACCCCATGGACTGCAGCGTGCCAAGCTTCCCTGTCCTGCACTATTTCCCAGAGCTTGCTCAAACTCATGTCCTTTGATTCGATGATGCCATTCAACCCTCTCATCCTCTGTCACCTCCTTCTCCTCTTGCCTTCAGTCTTTCCCAGCCTCAGAGTCTTTTTCAATGAGTGGATTCTTGGCATCAGGTGGCCAAGGTATTAGAGCTTCAGAATCAGTCCTTCCAATTCAAGGTTGATTTCCCTTAGGATTGACTGGGGTGATCTCCTTGCTGTCCAAAGGGCCCTTAAGAGTCTTCTCCAGCATCACAGATTGAACACATCAGTTCTTTGGCACTCAGCCTTATTTTTGGTCCAAGCCTCACATCCATACATGCCTACTGGAAAAACAATAGATTTGACTACACGGACCTTTGTTGGCAAAGTGATATCTCTGGGGAGTATGCTTTTCCTCAGTATTCTGCAAGAGTCCTTTTAAAGCTTGAGGTCATGCAGTTGCATCAGGGCTACCTTGGAGTCACTGAATTTACATTTACATTTCAATGAATTCCTGCTGATTAGGGGCCATTACTTATTCATTTGTGAGTCTGTTAAATGAATGAATGAACAAATGCATTCTGTGTATTCATTCACATTAGAACTTTAAACATGTTGGGTAAGCTGACTCTAAGAAACAGCACCTGTGTTTTTCAAGAATGATCTACCTTTTCCTGGTGGGGTTGACCTTTCCAAGTAGGCTGCCTGGTAGAATGTTGTCAAATTGCCTTCTCCCACAAATTCTATGCAGTTTCACAATTAGAGATTCACTCCTTGACCTACACTTACCCGCCATTTGTATGATAGTGAGACCCTTCCAAAGAAAAATTTCATAGAGCCTGGAGAAGAGAGCATGAAGGCCGTGAAATCTAAATAAAGGAACACACACAGCCTCTGAGAAGGTCGAAGAGCCAGCTGATGTACCAGGGCTGGAAGCCGTGCATTCCACAAGCAGAAGACCCTGGAATAACAGAAGAAAGGACCCAGAAGGGCCCTGTTAGGTGACTCTCAAAACACTTTTCAGTAAGATGAAGCCTCCTAGTTTTGAAGCAGAGAAGAAACTCAAACCAAATCAGCTTCTTTAAAAATGAAAGTAGTTGATCAAAGCAGTTCTTTAAGAAAATAGCCTCAGAGGCCCGGGCTAAAAATCTGAGGAATTAGACCAAATGAGGTCAATTTCAAACGTGCTGTGTGTATCTATAAAGACGTGGCCTACATTGCCTTGTACTTATCAGGAAAGTCCTGAGCTGGCTGAAGAGGCCAGCTATAACCCAAGTGCCACTTCCGAGAACCCGGCCCCGGGTTTATCTTGGCCCAGTGCCCACTCCTCTTCTCAGCACATTTCTGATTTTCCTGCAATTCACACCTGGTGCTGGTTTAGAAAAAAAAGTTTGCTATTATCTTGAGTGATTTAGCCCTTCTCTCTACATTGCCTTTAAACAAAACAAAACAACTCCATCAGCTTGCTAGGCAACAGCCTCCATCCCACTGGCCCCCCCACCCTCACCCCACACCCCCAGACCACCGCAGGTCTTGCTTCTGCCTCTCACTCTCTCGGGGATCACAGGCCAGCAATTTCAGCTCCCTCGGCCTCAGTTTCTGCATCTGGGCTTAGGGATTTAGGGGTGGGGGCAAAGGAAGTGATTATTTCATTAGTAAAGTGCTTTGTAACATTTCATTATCCATTAGCATCTTTCTTCCCTTCTTCCTCCCTGGGATATTTTGAGAACTAATGAGATAATGGTCTGCAAGTGGTTGGAGCCCCTCAGAGGGAATCAAATGGCACCCAGGACACTGGTCCCACTTCCTCCAAAAGTACTTCTGGTCATTAACATGCTCACAGGCTTAGATCCACAGAGTGTTCTCAGGCAGCAGCAGCAAGCCGCAGGCATTGCCTCCCAGTCAATTACCACAGGAAATATCCCCCATTGTTTGTTGGTTTCATTCTGATCATCAGAGCAAGTAGAAATGGCAACCCACTCCAGTATTCTTGCCTGGGAAATCCCATGGAAAGAGGAGCCTGGAAGGCTACAATCCCTGGGATCACAAGAGTCAGATACAACTTAGCAACTAAACAACAACAATAAACATATATACATAATAAAACAGTGTATATATGCTAATGAATATATAACTAATTATACATAAATATCACATATATATGTACATGGACAAAAAATATATAGTCAATCACAGTTCCTGTCTCAATAAATGGTAATTGGTATAATTAAAAAAAGAAAACAGCAAATGGATAAAGCAAATCTATGGTAATCCTGCATGAGACCAAGAATTTCACATTTTTAAATGACAAATAGCAAATAAATAAGAAACAGAATCCCACTCCATTCTAACCCATAATTAAAAGGTGGCACAATGTACTTGCAGTAAGAATGCTAAAAATAATAATAATAAATCCAAATTATTCATTGAATAAAATCCATTTGTGTGCAGGGCTAGGAGTGCTCATCTTCCACGCCACAGAAAGCAAGTTCACTGGGGCTACAGAACATGAAAAGACAAGACGGGGTTCTCTAACAAGCTCACAGAGATCAACCTAATTACTGATTGGTTTGGAGTGGTGGCAGATTAGGAAGTCTTTTCCAGCATCTCTGATAAAATTGACATGCAAGTTTGGCACAAATAAGTGGGTAGAAAGGGAGGCTGGGATGGGAAAGACAGAGAGAGATGAATCTCAAGCAAGGAACTCTTTCCATATCTCTGGTTGGTAGATTTTTGAAAACAGCTCAGTCTCCAGTTTCACAGCTTTGCAAAATCTAACTGTCTTCCACTGAAATACTTCATTTCAGAACCCACAAAACGATTTTGTCTCCTGTTCATTTGTGTTAGGAGTTTAGAGCCTGACATCCATCCAGGCGGTGCAGGCTATGGGAACTAGGGAAATAATGTTAGAGAGCTATTTAGATTTCTGCTTTTCACTCTACAAATATAAGGGAAAGATTTTAAATATTAATGGAAGAAATAAAATATGGATAAAAAGGTATTCATACTCGGTTTTTATGGAATAATCATTGCAAACCTTTTCTAAATCTTTCTCTTAATTTTGCTTCAGATATTGTAGTAGCCTCTCTTTAGTTTTTATGGCCACATTCACTCTATAGCATTATGTTGGGCAAAGAATTTGAATACAAACAGCTCCCACTACAGCTCTCAGCTCTTGCATTCTGACAGTTGGGAAGTAGGTGGCAAGTAATCTATTACAGATAATGGAGAATTGAAGTTTATCAATGGTTTATTAAACAGCATGTAAACAGAGTATTTCAAGCTTATTGCCATAAAGGATATCACTCACTCATCCAAATTCCAATTTGATTTTATTTCTGTTTCTTCTCTTTTGGATCAAAGAGTTCAATTAATTCTACTTTTAAGTTCGTGATGCACTCATCAATCCACAAAGCATCCCTCTTTTATCTTATAATGGTTTTCTCTCCTACTTCCTGATTCCCACTCCAAATATCTTCACTCCTATTTTTATACCTGCTTGGTGGGGCTTCCCAGGTGGCTCAGTGCTAAAGGATCCTCCTGCCATTGCAGGAGATTTAGGAGACTCGGGTTTGGTCCCTGGGTCAGAAAGATACCCCAGAGGAGGAAATGGCAACTCACTCCCTACTCTTGCCTGAAAAATCCCATAAACAGAAGAACCTGGTGGGGTACAGTCCATGGGGTCATAAAGAGTCAGACAAGACTAAGTGACTTGGGCACGCGCACAAGCAAATTGTTGTTCAATTGCTCAGTCATGTCTAACTCGGTGCAACCCCATGGACTGCAGCGAGCCAGGCTTCCCTGTCCTTCACTGTCTCCTGGAGCTTGCTCAAACTCATATCCATTGAGTTGGTGATGCCATCCAACCGTCTCATCCTCTGTCATCCCTTTCTTCTCCTGCCCTCAATCTTTCCCAGCATCAGGGTCTTTTCCAATGTGTGGGCTCTTCGGAAAGATGGCCAAAGTATTGGAGCTTCAGCATCAGTCCTTCCAGTGAATATTTAGGGTTGACTGGTTTTATCTCCTTGCTGTCCAAGGAACTCTCAAGAATCTTCCAGCACCACAATTTGAAAGCTTCAATTCTTCAGCTCTCAGCCTTATTTATGGTCCAACTCTTCTATTCATACATGACTACCAGAAAAACCAAAGCTTTGACTAGACAGACTTTTGTTGGCAAAGTGATGTCTCTGCTTTTTAAAATGCTGTCTAGGTTGGTCACAGCTTTTGTTCTAAGGAGCAAGCATCTTTTAATAATGGCAAGCCACTTCTTGCCTTGAGAACCCCATGAACAGAATGCACATATATACCTACTTGAATAGTACATGGTATTGCTTTGTGTGTGTGTGTACTTTAAAAAGAGTGTGCTAAAAATCTGATTCTCTTTCTTTTTTTCTTTTATCCAGTGCTATGCTTTTGCATTCCATCCTGTTCTTGTATGTAAATCTAAGTATGACAGCCGACGGCTTACATATCACCAAATCTGCCCTGTCCCTGTGATGGGCTCATGGCAAACTCCAATTCTTTGTTGCAGGGAATATTCTCAGAGCTGTCCCCTCACAGATTTGTGCCAGGCTGGCTCTGGGGCCCACACCAGGAGAAGACTGCTAAGGCAAAGGATATGATCCTTTCTCCAGTAGTTCAGGAGGGTTTCCATTTCCCTGCATCCCTTTCAGTACTTAGTATTAAGAAGATTTCCAATTTTTGACAACCTGATGATTTTGAAGTGGATCACACTGTCATTGAAATTTGCATTTCTCTGATTACTAGTGAAATGGCATCTCTTCGTATGCTTCTTAGCAACTTGGATTTCTCCTCTGAACTGCCTAAATCCTTTGTCTGTATTTTCCTATGTGGGTTTCCTCTATTTTTCTTGCCAACCTGCAGAATTTTCTTGTGGCATTAATTCGTTATTGATTTTTGGACACTGCAAACATCTTTCTCCAGTGCCATCTGTCATGTAGGTTAACTGTTCTGAGCTGAAGTCTTTACTTTTGATGTAGTCATAGGCGTCAATTTTCCTCTCATGGCTTATGTTGTTTTGGTCTTGGTTAAGAAATTCCCTACAAATCTCAGAACCACAAATATATTCTTCTACATGGTCTTCTATAAAATGTGCATCTCTCCCCTACATTCTTAGGTCGTTAATCCATTTGGAATTTTTGTATATGTTGTAAGATAGGAACCCTGCTCCCTCCATTATGAGTCAGTTTTCCCAACCGCATCCATTAAATGACTCATCTTCTCCCTACTGGTTTAGGAAGTTCTATTGTACACTACTTTCCCGTGGAAACATGGATCAATGAATAAGCTCTCTATTTAAGTTCTTTGGCCAGTTTTCATGTTCCTACAGTGCTACCCCATGGTTTTATTATGGTAGTTTTGAAAGACATCTTCATCAGTATGTTTTCTTCAATGGGAGAGAAGCTAGGGCAGCAGTTACTAGACCAAGAAATTATGTAATCCCACAGTCTCTCTTATTCTTGTCCTAGCCCATGATGTTCACACTGGTCACCATGGGAGAGTACCATACATGTGAATGTTATCCTTAATATATGTCAAAATGGGGGGAAAAAAGAGTAAAACATCTAAGCAATCACATGTTTGCCCCACACAATTCTTTGGAATTAAAATTGTATGTCTTTCAAGATAAGAAAGTCTTTTTTTACTCTTAATCTTGAAAGTTATTACCTTGGAAACCCATGAAACAATTCTTCTATGGAAATAAAAGATCTTCAGGGATGACTTTACTGGATCTCCAAGATTCACAAAGAGGGTAATGTAGATGAAGCCGCTGAGGGGCAAAGTGCTTAGTAATCTGCTCATTCCAACAACCAACCTATAGTGGAACTGAAACTGCAACCCAGATCTCCTGAGACGTCCTTGTAAACTTTACAAATAGGTATCCAACATCTCCTGTTGCTAGATATCACTGCATGGAGTAGAGAAATGAATAAACAAATATGGCCTCTGCTAAATATTAATCAATCGGTGACTTGTCTGGAATCTGGGATGTATACTCATTCATAAAAGGATGAGCCTATTATGAAGTTGGACAGTTTTAGTCCATCCTATCTACCAGAGGCCAATTCAAATACATTTTACACAGACCAGCTGGAAATCACTAAAAATTCTGACTAGATATTGCCATGTTGGATTTACCGGCCAAATATAGACCTTGTCTCTAACTCAGATGAGACAAAATAGCATGCCAAGAATGTCCTTCCAGAACAGGAATGAGCCTAAAACTGCACTGGAGTTTCAGGACACTTGCAGCTGAAGAATTTCCAGATAAAGGAAAGCACAGAATATTCAGGTACAGAGTGGGGAAAGGAAGGAAAGAAAGGAGGGAGAGAGGAATGGAGGGAGAAGAAGGAAGGAAGGAAGGGGAAATAAAAGAAAATAGAAAGAAAAGGACAAGGGAAAGCTGGGACTCAGTTGGGAATAAGACCTAGGGAAAAAGACCGGAGAAGGCGATAGCACCCCGCTCCAGTACTCTTGCCTGGAAAATCCCATGGACGGAGGAGCCTGGCAGGCTGTAGTCCATGGGGTCGAGAAGAGTCGGACACGACTGAGCGACTGCACTTTCACTTTTCACCTTCATGCATTGGAGAAGGAAATGGCAACCCACTCCAGTGTTCTTGCCTGGAGAATCCAAGGGATGGGGGAGCCTGGTGGGCTGCTGACTATGGAGTCGCACAGAGTCGGACACGACTGAAGTGACTTAGCAGCAGCAGCAGCAGGGAAAAAGACAGCATGTACCAGAGACACCACAAAAGAGCCTTGTCTCTTCAACATCCCTGATTTCACCAGAACCCAAATTATGTCAACTAAATGTCAGCTCTCAAACAGCACAGATAATTATCAGTATTTTTTAAAGTAATTATTGCTTAGAAATAATGGAACCAAGGAGTGAGTCAAACTATCACCTACAAGTGTGAAATAAACTGAATATTGTTCACATTGTGTATTTTTTATTTTTCCTTAAGTCCTATTCCTGAAGGAATTATCCCACTTAAAAATAATCCAAGTAATGTAGATCAAAGCAAAAATAAACAAATAATAAAACTAAAGCTAAGGGAAGGAAAACCAGTTAATGTTTGGCTTTTAAAAGTTCAGCATATTCATCTTTTGAATTCTAATAGTCTTCAAAATTATTCAAAATCATCTGGTGGACCAAGAGTAACATGAAACTTCTACATGGTCTTCTATAAAATGTGCATCTCTCCCCTACATTCTTAGGTCATTAATCCATTTGGAATTTTTGTATATGTTGTAAGATAGGAACCCTGCTCCCTCCATTATGAGTCAGTTTTCCCAACCGCATCCATTAAATGACCCATCTTCTCCCTATTGGTTTAGGAAGTTCTATTGTACACTACTTTCCCGTGGAAACATGGATCAATGAATAAGCTCTCTATTTAAGCTCTTTGGCCAGTTTTCATGTTCCTACAGTGCTGCCCCATGGTTTTATTATGGTAGTTTTGAAAGACATCTTCATCAGTATGTTTTCTTCAATGGGAGAGAAGCTAGGGCAGCAGTTACTAGACCAAGAAATTATGTAATCCCACAGTCTCTCTTATTCTTGTCCTAGCCCATGATGTTCACACTGGTCACCCATGGGAGAGTACCATACATGTGAATGTTATCCTTAATATATGTCAAAATGGGGGGAAAAAAGAGTAAAACATCTAAGCAATCACATGTTTGCCCCACACAATTCTTTGGAATTAAAATTGTATGTCTTTCAAGATAAGAAAGTCTTTTTTTACTCTTAATCTTGAAAGTTATTACCTTGGAAACCCATGAAACAATTCTTCTATGGAAATAAAAGATCTTCAGGGATGACTTTACTGGATCTCCAAGATTCACAAAGAGGGTAATGTAGATGAAGCCGCTGAGGGGCAAAGTGCTTAGTAATCTGCTCATTCCAACAACCAACCTATAGTGGAACTGAAACTGCAACCCAGATCTCCTGAGACGTCCTTGTAAACTTTACAAATAGGTATCCAACATCTCCTGTTGCTAGATATCACTGCATGGAGTAGAGAAATGAATAAACAAATATGGCCTCTGCTAAATATTAATCAATCGGTGACTTGTCTGGAATCTGGGATGTATACTCATTCATAAAAGGATGAGCCTATTATGAAGTTGGACAGTTTTAGTCCATCCTATCTACCAGAGGCCAATTCAAATACATTTTACACAGACCAGCTGGAAATCACTAAAAATTCTGACTAGATATTGCCATGTTGGATTTACCGGCCAAATATAGACCTTGTCTCTAACTCAGATGAGACAAAATAGCATGCCAAGAATGTCCTTCCAGAACAGGAATGAGCCTAAAACTGCACTGGAGTTTCAGGACACTTGCAGCTGAAGAATTTCCAGATAAAGGAAAGCACAGAATATTCAGGTACAGAGTGGGGAAAGGAAGGAAAGAAAGGAGGGAGAGAGGAATTGAGGGAGAAGAAGGAAGGAAGGAAGGGGAAATAAAAGAAAATAGAAAGAAAAGGACAAGGGAAAGCTGGGACTCAGTTGGGAATAAGACCTAGGGAAAAAGACCGGAGAAGGCGATAGCACCCCGCTCCAGTACTCTTGCCTGGAAAATCCCATGGACGGAGGAGCCTGGCAGGCTGTAGTCCATGGGGTCGAGAAGAGTCGGACACGACTGAGCGACTGCACTTTCACTTTTCACCTTCATGCATTGGAGAAGGAAATGGCAACCCACTCCAGTGTTCTTGCCTGGAGAATCCAAGGGATGGGGGAGCCTGGTGGGCTGCTGACTATGGAGTCGCACAGAGTCGGACACGACTGAAGTGACTTAGCAGCAGCAGCAGCAGGGAAAAAGACAGCATGTACCAGAGACACCACAAAAGAGCCTTGTCTCTTCAACATCCCTGATTTCACCAGAACCCAAATTATGTCAACTAAATGTCAGCTCTCAAACAGCACAGATAATTATCAGTATTTTTTAAAGTAATTATTGCTTAGAAATAATGGAACCAAGGAGTGAGTCAAACTATCACCTACAAGTGTGAAATAAACTGAATATTGTTTACATTGTGTATTTTTTATTTTTCCTTAAGTCCTATTCCTGAAGGAATTATCCCACTTAAAAATAATCCAAGTAATGTAGATCAAAGCAAAAATAAACAAATAATAAAACTAAAGCTAAGGGAAGGAAAACCAGTTAATGTTTGGCTTTTAAAAGTTCAGCATATTCATCTTTTGAATTCTAATAGTCTTCAAAATTATTCAAAATCATCTGGTGGACCAAGAGTAACATGAAAAGATATTGAGAGTTTATTAAAGTTTAAAAGCGGGTTAAATAATGGTGTAACATCATTTAAGAGTTCAGAGCCTAGTACCAGTGTGCCTGGTTCAAATCCCACCTCTTCTACGGAATAGGTATGAAGCTTTGGGCAATATTTTTAACCACTCCGGGCTTCAGTTTCCCCTCAACTGCAAAATGGGAATAGAAATTAAGCCTCATAGGATTATTGAAATTATGCAAGGAATTAATACATGAAAAATCAATCTGAACAAATAAAAAGTCAACAAACAGTTATTATTAACAGCACAACAGTATCATCTCATGTCTATCCGCCTAGAAAGTGAGTGAAAGTGAAGTCACTCAGTTGTGCCGGACTCTTTGCAACCCCATGGACTATAGCCTACCAGGCTCCTCCATCCATGGGATTTTCCAGGCAAGAGTACTGGAGTGGGGTGCCATCGCCTTCTCCAGGGGATCTTCCCAACATAGGGATTGAACCCAGGACTCCCACACTGTAGGCAGACACTTTACCATTTGAGTCACCAGGCAAGTCGTCTGCCTGGAAAAGTCTGTAAAAATAGACCATAAAATTGTAACAGTCTATCTCTGTAAGGTAAGATTATGAATTTTTCTTCTTCTTTCTGCTTATCAGCATGTCTCTAATTTTTGTAACCATGAAAATATATTGATTTATAATAAAGAGGAACGAGTTATTTTTAATTTTTGACAACAGATCTATGAGATGGGTAGGGGCTGGGGAGAATGGGACATACCTGTAATCAAGAGTTACCTGCAAATAAACAGTCTAGCAAAGAGGCAAAGTTTTGAGTTCTAACCCAAATAAATAGGGAATTAGAGGGCTGATGAGGTGAGAAAAAAAATGGTGAGTGACATTCTTCTCGGAAATTCTGTTTTGTGCTCAAGGTTAAGGTTCAACACAGCAGCAAAATGAACAAAGAAATGAAGTACCGTGAAGGGTCACAGGCACAAACATCAGCTGGGTCTGGAGTTTTGAAAGGCATTGGATAATTTCATGACGATTAATAACATCTGCAGTCCTGCTGGGCAGACTAACGGCAGAGGTAATTAGAGCCTGTGCTCCAGGACAGATGACTGCACGTCAGAGAAGAGCAGAGCCAGGAGGGGCGGGGTCAAGGGGCAGGGCCTTGCTGAAAGGACTCTACCTAATCACAGCAAAGGGCTGTCCTGAACTGGCCTCTGTGGGCAGATTCTTATCTCACAAAGGAAGCAGTGGGTGTGGCTTGGATATGGATGTAAAACTGCCCTGCACTAATACGCTGCAGTGAAATACTTCACACTTCACATACCCAGGATTACAAAATACATTACAAAAATATACATTCAGTTCAAAGAATTTGTAAAATCCATCAGTCATTAACCCAGCAGTTACCCAGCGGTGATTATGCAATAGAGGAACAATTTTCCAGCACCCAAGTTAAGAAGTGATCATTTCAAAACAGTATCTTCCTTCAAAGACAAAGAGAACAATGGTTTTCTTGTGAATATTTTGGTATCTCCTTGTCTCTAAACCAGCTTGCATGGTTCAGTTCTTTAATCAAGATGACTATATTATAAAATGAAAACATATGTTTTCAAAGTGAAGGTTTCCATCTAGATAAGTCTCAGAATGAATCTTTCCATCCACACGGTTTCACCATAGAGAATGCTAAAGGAGAACACTTGTAATGCCACTTAGAAGTTTGTCCCAGTAATTTCACCTAAGCAAAAACTAAATTAAATGCCTAAGTCAGAAGACTTCTCTTTTTCAAAGAAAGTTAGACCTCCTAGAGTAATGGAAATGAAAACAAAAATAAACAAATGAGACCTAATTAAACTTAAAAGCTTTTGCACAGCAATAAAAACCACAAACAAAATGAAAAGACAACCTACAGGAGAAAATATTTGCAAATGATGCGACTAACAAAGGATTAATCCTCAAAATATGCAAAGAGCTCACCCAGCTTAAGATCAAAACAACAAACCCAATCAAAAATAGTGGGTGGAAGATCTAAACAGACATCTCTCCAGAGAAGACAGACAGATGGCCAAAGACACGTGAAAAGATGTCCAACGTCACTAATTATTCAGTTCAGTCGCTCAATCGTGTCCCAGTCGTTCAGTAGTGTCTGACACTTTGCAACCCCATGAATTGCAGCACGCCAGGCCTCCCTGTCCATCACCAACTCCCAGAGTTCACTCAAACTCACGTGCATCGAGTCGGTGATGCCATCCAGCCATCTCATCCTCTGTCATCCCCTTCTCCTCTTGCCCCCAATCCCTCCCAGCATCAAAGTCTTTTCCAGTGAGTCAACTCTTCACATGAGGTGGCCAAAGTACTGGAGTTTCAGCTTTAGCATCTTTCCTTCCAAAGAAATCCCAGGGCTGATCTTCTTCAGAATGGACTCGTTGGATCTCCTTGCAGTCCAAGGGACTCTCAAGAGTCTTCTCCAACACCACAGTTCAAAAGCATCAATTCTTTGGTGCTCAGCTTTCTTCACAGTCCAAATCTCGCATCCATACATGACCACCGGAAAAACCATAGCTTTGACTAGATGGACCTTTGTTGGCAAAGTAATGTCTCTGCTTTTCAATATGCTACCTAGGTTGGTCACAACTTTCCTTCCAAGGAGTAAGCGTCTTTTCATTTCATGGCTGCAGTCACCATCTGCAGTGATTTTGGAGCCCCCCAAAATAAAGTCTGATATTGTTTCCACTGTTTCCCCAACTATTTCCCATGAAGTGATGGGACTGGATTCTATGATCTTCTGTGAAAGTGCTGCACTCAATATGCCAGCAAATTTGGAAAACTCAGCCACAGGACTGGAAAAGGTCAGTTTTCATTCCAATCCCAAAGAAAGATAATGCCAAAGAATGCTCAAACTACCACACAATTGCACTCATCTCACACGCTAGTAAAGTAATGCTCAAAAGTCTCCAAGCCAGGCTTCAGCAATACATGAACTGTGAACTTCCAGATGTTCAAGTTGGTTTTAGAAAAGGCAGAGGAACCAGAGATAAAATTGCCAACATCTGCTAGATCATCGAAAAAGTAAGAGAGTTCCAGAAGAAACATCTATTTCTGCTTTATTGACTATGCCAAAGCCTTTGACTGTGTGGATCACAATAAACTGTGGAAAATTCTGAAAGAGGTGGGCATACCAGACCACCTGACCTGCCTCTTGAGAAACCTATATGCAGGTCAGGAAGCAACAGTTAGAACTGGGCATGGAACAACAGACTGGTTCCAAATAGGAAAAGGAGTACGTCAAGGCTGTATATTGTCACCCTGCTTACTTAACTTATATGCAGAGTACATCATGAGAAACGCTGGGCTGGAAGAAGCATAAGCTGGAATCAAGATTGCCAGGAGAAATATCAATCACCTCAGATATGCAGATGACACCACCCTTATGGCAGAAAGTGAAAGGGAACTAAATAGCCTCTTGATGAAAGTGAAGGTGGAGAGTGAAAAAGTTGGCTTAAAGCTCAACATTCAGAAAATGAAGATCATAGCATCTGGTCCCATGACTTCATGGGAAACAGATGGGAAAATAGTAGAAACTGTATCAGACCACTTATTTGTGTAATCTTAAAACATAATACAAATAAACTTATTTGCAAAACAGAAATAGACTCATAGACATAGAAAAAAAACTTATGGTTGCCAAAGAGGGGGTAGCAGGGACAAATTAGGAGCTTGGTTTTAAAATATATACACTATATATTGATAGTCTACCAGGCTCCTCCATCCATGGGATTCTCCAGGCAAGAGTACTGGAGTGCGGTGCCACTGCCTTCTCCACACTACATATTGATAACCAACAAGGACCTACTATATAGCACAGGGAACCATACTCAACATCTTATAATAACCTATAATGCAAGAGAAAGTTAAAGAATATGAAATCACGAAGTGAAGTCACTCAGTCATGTCCGACTCTTCATGACCCCCTGGACCAGGCTCCTCAGTCCATGGAATTTTCCAGGCAGGAATACTGGAGTGGGTTGCCGCTTCCTTCTCCAGGGGATCTTCCTGACCAGGTATCAAACCCAGGTTTCCTGCATTATAGGCAGATGGTTCACCATCTGAGCCACCAGGGAATCCCCAAAAGAATATATATATATGTACCTATATATACAGATATATATATATATATATATATATATATGAATCATTTTACTGCATACCTAAAACTAACCCAATGTTGTAAATCAACTATAATTCAATAAAAATTAAAAAAAGAATAATTTTGGATTCCTGATGCAGTGCTACACAATTCTAAAAAAAGAATCCTAATTTCAATTTAAACACTTTAGACTGAACAAAAGTGTTCATCTCAAATTTCTCCTCAAATTCCTCTAAATTGACAGAAAGGGAATTGAAAATGTTAAAAATCATAAAAGCAAAAAACCAGAAAAGTTTTTGACAGCCGACCACTGATATCAATGAACCATTACAAGAAAGAAAGCATATGGATGAGATTTGGGACTTCCTTTTCTAGCAATATGACAGACTAGACATTCTGACAAACTCTGTTGCCAAAATACACTGAGGTAAATTACATGCAAGAAAGACAGGACTTGGAAAATATGAGGAGAGGTTAAGAAAAGCGGAAGATGAAGTGAGAAAAAAGAAAAAGAAAGCAGAGCAGAGGAAATGCAAATGCTATTGAACAGATTTCATGAAGAGAATTAATGAATGTACGATTCAGAAAGCGATCCGTCCCAGAAGAAATTCACCAGTGTTAACAATCTCCTACGTTCTGAGGTTGGATGGTAAATCATGAGTTCACTGCATTATTATGCTTTTATTATAAGTATATGTTAAATATATTCTTCAAAATGTGTTCATAATGACATAATTTAGCAAATCCCATGGATGGAGGAGCCTGGTATGCATCAGTCCATGGGGTTGCTAAGAGTCGGACACGACTGAGCGACTTCACTTCCCTTTCACTTTTCACTTTCATGCATTGGAGAAGGAAATGGCAACCCACTCCAGAATTCTTGCCTGGAGAATCCCAGGGATGGGGGAGCCTGGTGGGCTGCCGTCTATGGGGTCGCACAGAGTCAGACACGACTGAAGCGACTTTGCAGCAGCAGCAGTAAATTAAAGTATTTTGAGAGCCATGGACTGCTTAGGCCTCAGTCTCCAGTCTTTGCTAGGTTCCTGTAGAAGAACAAGGAAGGCTGGAGAACCAACAAGTCAGTCTACAGATATGCAAGCCCTTGGAAAGCTTCAGAGACTGGAGGTACAACATACATGTGAATACAGGGGTGGAAGTTGAGGACAAATACTAGAATTTTACTGGTTAAAATCTATGCAATGAATAATTGGACTCAGATTCCATCTCTCAACATACTCAGCCAGAAAGCTATCCTTTTTTTTTATCCCAGAAGATTGGAAGGTTTCCCTCTGGAGAAACGGAGTCAAAAAAAAACGGAGTCAAAAGGATCTGACCTTGGAGACACAAAACTTAGCTGAAAACCTCCTTGTTTAAGTGAGTTCCTTCTCCCTCCCCCATAACCTCTCACCTGTTTAGCTCCTACAATTCTAGCTTTCAGAGTTAAAAGAGTTGTAATCACTCCCACTCTAACTCCCAGTCCAGAGTCCTCTAATGACTAGTGTCTGAAGAAATGAAATGACCCCAAAAAAGAACATCTACAAACTTTAATTTCAATAGAAAGGATGGACAATAAAGTTGAGGAACTCTTCGAAAAAGTAGAACAAAAAAGGTACAAAGTTGCAGAAAAAAGATAAGAAAATGTGAATATCAACCAACATCTGAGTACCAGAAGTTCCAAAAGGAGAAAAAGTAAAGAAAAAAACAGGAAAGGGAGAAATTATTAAAGAAATAACACAAAAAACTCCCCAAATTAGGGAACACAAGTGTACAGTTTGACAGGGCCCACTGAGTACCCAATAAAATGAGTAATGAAAGTCCATCCTAAGTCATTATGGGTGAAATTTCAATAGAGCAAAAATAAAAAGAAGATCCTAACAGCTTTGGCAGTGGGAGCAGGAGGAAGAGGTACATATAAAGAATTAAGAATATCATCACACTTTTCAATGACTGCAACGAAACTTCATTGACAGTGGAGCAATGCTTTCAAGCATGCTGAAGAAACAATATCTGCTTTGTAGAGTTTTCTACCCAACCAAATTATCAATCAGATGTGAGTACAGAATGAAAGTTTACTGAAGCACACAAGTTCATTTTGCACGCACTCTTTGTTAAAGTTCTAGGAGGCTGTGCTCCAGTAAAACAAGGAAGCAAAGCAATACGGGAGCCAAAGGAAAGTAGAATTTAACATAGAAGAGAGATCAAAGGAACTCTTAAAATGATGGGAAAATCAAGAAATAAAAATAAAGTCCTGTTATCTAGAAATTTGGAGATGAATACCAGAAGAAAAAAAGGCCAAAACCTGAAGCAATTGCCTCGGGAGAATGGAACCTGGAATTGAGTAAGTGGAGGGCATTTTGGCTCTTTCTCAACATGTTCTTAAGTACTATTTGATTTTTGAAAATCTATATATTAAATGCAATTTTTAAATATTTAAGTGAAAAAAAATCTAACTCAAATCTATTCCAGGACACCCAGAAATTTAGTCTTTTTAAAAAATTTTAAAGCATCAACTGTAATTTATTTTATATAGTTTTGCCACTTAAGCAAAGAAGCACATTACAGAAAAACTGGAAATGCTAAAGAAATGGAAAACAAGAAATCATATTACCCAGAACCCCATAGTCCCATTCTAATCATTCCTGTACAGGCTTTTCTCATGTAAATTTACAGTTTCCATTGTGGTTTTGACACATCTGTCCTGCTCCCCTGTCCCTACCACATTATACCATGATCAATTTCCAGCTTGCTGCATAGCCTTGACTTTGGCTTGACAACTTTTTGATTTGAGTGTCTCACTCAATAACATAGATTACCCCCTCCCTTCCCTCCTCACGGTGCTGTTTTCCCTGTTCTTCGGGCTCTCCAAGCCTGTGTTTCTCTAAGGAGCTCAGCCCTGGGATGCTCTTCCTCAGGGTGGCCCCCTGATTGTCCTTCTCTGAGAAGCTTCTTATATGCAGCTCCCACAAGAACCTTCCTTTAACCTTGACCTAAAATAGGCCTCATTTTTTTTCACATCCTGTTTCTCTCATAGCAGTTTTCACTCCCTGATCCTTTCCTTTTCTTGTAACCAATCTGTTGGTTTGTTTATTTATTTATGGCCTGTCTCCTCAATAGATGGTAAGGTCCATAGAAGCAGGAATTCCACCTCCCCCCCCACCCCACAACCAGCACAGAGGAAGTACTCAGCGCCTATCTGGGGGGATGAATGAGTGAATTAACAAGTGGCTGACTGATGAATAACTGCTTCAGGCCCCAGAGAGAACCCTGAGGCCAAACAGGAATAACCAGTGAGTCTAGAGATCTGTTTCCAGCCTGGCCACCACCAACCAGGCCATGACTTGGAAGGGCACACTTAACCTCTCTGTTTCTGGGTTTCTCACCTGTGAAAGGAGAGGGTTGAAGTAGGTGACCTCCAACCTCGGAGGACTGCACCTTTGCAAGTCACTTACTAAAGATTTCTGTCTGAGTTTTGGAAAATCATCTTTTGGTTCCAGCTCTAAGGATGGAAACCACATATCACCACTATTTGAGTTGTCTGCTGTTGTTTTATTGTTGCTTGATCTAAGTCTGTTTCTTCATTCATTTACTCAATGAGTATTTACCAAGTACTTCGGAAGAAGCATCATCTTACTTTATTAACTTAAGATGAAGCTTCTGATTCCCAATTATATTGCCATTAGCCTGAAGCAGTATCCCATTTCTTGGTACCAGGGACTGGTTTCATAGAAGACCATTTTTACACAGATCAAGGTTGGGGAGATGATTTCGGGATGGTTCAAGCACATTACATTTATTGGCACTGATTTCTAATCTAATGCCACCACTGATCTGACAGGAGGTATTGGTCCGAGACCTGCAGGTTGGGGACCCCTGACCTATAGGCCTGGAGTCAGGAATGCTAATCTCTTGTAATAGTTATCAAACATGCCCCCAGCAGTACACTTGGGGGAGAATTGCCTCTTGGTGCATTGGTCACCCCTAGAAACACGTTTCACTGCCACTCAGCAGCATCCCCACTCCTCCATCATCCGATCAGCCCAAGATCTGTGCTCAAGATCAAATCTTCTGGTTCCCATCTGGGCCAGAACCAGCAGGGGAGATAAATGATAGAGAGAAGGGAGACAGAAGCTCCAAAGTGAGAAGATAATCAGATACGCAGAGAAGAGAGAGGTGGGTGATAAGGTACCAAAAGATATGAATATGGGATCTGACTTTCATCTCAACTTTCATTTTCTCTGTTAATTTCCTCACTTCCATTTCTAATCATGTGACAATACTTCTGGAACAGGGATTTGGATCAAGAATTAATGACCAGTGACTGAAACATAAAATATTTAGGCTTTCCTGACGGCTCAGATGGTAAGCCATCTGCCTGCAATGCAGGAGACCCAGGTTCGATCCTCGGTCCAGAAGATCCCCTAGAGGAGGAAATGGAAACGCACTCCTCTATCTTGCCTGGAGAATTCCATGGACAGAGGAGCCTGATGGGCTACAGTCCATAGGGTCACAAAGAATCAGACACAATTGAGCAACTAATACTTTAACTTTCAGAAGTACAAATGGCAAATTTATAAGGAAAACAGTATAAAAGTTGCTAAGAGTATATTCACTTGCTCACAGAAGAATTAAAGTTTTAAGCTCATAATTAAAATAGAGCTTGAGATTATGTCCACTGAATAATCCTTGGACCAATAACTAAAATTTATCCTGTGGACTATTTCTATTTCTTCTATTCTGTATTCAAAATTAACATCAATAATTATGTTTCATCCAACTGTTTGAAGAAGCACTTCAAACTTAAAACAGAACTCATAATTTTTTCCCACAGACCTGGTATTTCTCTATGTTTCCCATCCCCATCTAAGTAAGTTATAAAACCTAGAAATTATTCTTCACACTTCAACAAATCCTATCATTCTCAGCATACAAATCTCTTTCAAATAGGTTGATACTTTTCTTAGTTCAAAGTAGTTGTGTTCAGGATATTAAAAGAAATAAAAAGTAAAATCTATGGAAATTAAGAAGAAATCACTAAACAAAAACTATAGGCAATGCTATAATAAGAATAGGTGGATAAGGAAAAGAATCAATTAGAAATCTCAAAACTTTTAAAAAGTCACTAAAAAATTTAAAAAAAAATCTGTCATTGCTAAGTCATATCTGACTCTTTGCAAACTCATGGACTGTAGCATGCCAGGCTTCCCTGTCCTTCACTATCTCCCAGAGTTTGCCCAAATTTACTGTCTATTGAGTCAGTGATGCCATCCAACTATCTCATCCTCCGTTGCCCCTTCTCCTCTTGCCCTCAATCTTTCTCAGCATCTTTGGGTCTTCTCCAAAGAGTTCGATCTTTGCATCAGGTGGCCAAAATTTTGGAGCTTTGGCTTCAGCATGAGTCCTTCCAATGAATATTCAGAGTTGATTTCCTTTCGGATTGACTGGTTTGATCTCCTTGCTGTCCAAGGGACTCCCAAGCACCACAATTCAAAAGCATCAATTCTTCATTCCTCAGCCTTCTTTATGCCCCAGCTCTCATGACTACTGGAAAAATCATAGTTTTGACTAGATGGACCTTTGTCGGCCAAGTGATGTCTCTGCTTCTTAACAGATGCAATTTAACTTAGATTGGATGTAGTCACAAAGATATTTAGTTATTTAGTGAGAAGGAATGGAGAAGGCAATGACACCCCACTCCAGTACTCTTGCCTGGGAAATCCCATGGATGGAGGAGCCTGGTGGGCTGCTGTCTATGGGGTCACACAGAGTCGGACACAACTGAAGTGACTTAGCAGCAACAGCAGCAGCAGTGAGAATGAAGACAGTCCTTCAGAAATCCCTCAGAATGCAATAGAATTAAAGAAACAAAGAAATTAATCAAATGGACAAAGAAATACTGAATGTGAAAGAGGAGTTGAGAGATGAGGTGGTGTGGCAGCCTCTCTCAAAAGAGGAACACCATTGATGTCTTCTCCCCCTGGAGGCACACACTACTGTCTTACTAGGAGGTGGGTTTTCCCCTGCTTTTTATTGCTTGAAAAACATAAAAGATCTCAAGCAAGACAGTAAAACGTTGACATTTTGCTCAAATTTGAATGGTGAGTTCCTTTGTGTTTTATTTGAACATTTCAAATGTTAACAAAATGGAATTTTTTCACCAATAATTTATGGAAATCAGTTCTCTTGTTTTCCCTTACAGTCACAGCGCATACGTAACTCTGCCTGTGTGTGTGTCAGTGACAGTCCTTGTTTGGCTTGGCCCTGTGGGAGGAGAAGTGAGATTCCCACCACTCCCTGAATGTATTCATTTGCATTTGGATCTCTGATGCTGCCAGATGGAGCTGGGCTGTGCCCCCCAGCTCACTCACAAATTTACACAGGACTGGAGAAGAGGTTCCCAAGTAACTGATCATGTTTGATGAAACAAATTCCTAAATGAAACCAAACTGTATTTAAAAAAAAAAAGTTCTGAGAGGAAATTTACTTAAGCAGGGTGACCCAAACCTGGAGGCTGAAAGGGTGTGCTTGCCAGACTACAGGAAGTTAATGCTAAGGAGAATGGGCAGAGATCGGTAGGAGTGGCAAAGGAGCAATGTGGACATGAACGTGAAGCCAGCTTCTCCAGGGCTTCTCCTGACCGTCACTGGGCCTCAGCACCAGCTGCCTGCTAGGCCAGGTGAAGGCCAAGCAGGTTTGGATGTCCCCAGCCTCCATGGACCCATGCTGATCCCCTCTCCTGGTGGACGGCCACAGGCAAGCAAAACAGGGGCTGACTGATAGACAAGTCTAATCCATTCTGGTGATTCTCAGGAATATTTTGGGAGGAAAACTCAAAAAAACTCTGGGCTTTCTGCTGATTTGACAGGTCAGGTTTGGGCCTTTGTGATTTGGGGATGTGAGAGCATTCACATCTTATTTTAGAGATACAGATAGATGATGGCCAGGTTTGGGGCTATTGACTTAATCTCCATCATCCATACACTTGGTGAAGGGGAAGCAGAGCTGGAAATATTGTAACACAGGGACTTCCAGTACAGTCAGTGAGGCCTTGCCAACCCACCCTGTTTAATACTGACCCCCTCAACCTGTGCCCCTCATCGCCCTCCCCACTGTATTTTCTTAACAGGACTCATGCCTTAATTTTTTCTTAATTGGAATCTTTGCTTTTTTTCTTTTTATTTTTAATTGAAAGATAATTGTTATTGTTTTACAGAATTTTATTGTTTGTGCACCTGTGGCTGATTCATGTTCATGACTTAATTTTTTTAAGTACTTACTCTTTTCCTCTCTCCAACTAGAATAGAAACTCCATGAAGTCCAAAATTAACTGCTTTTCTCACTTCTGGTTCATAAGTTTTAAAGCAGCGCCCAGTACAAGGTATGAGCTCAGTAAACATTGGAATGAATGATTGAAACTGTGCTAGGTTTAGGAGAGTCAGACATCACATATGTCAGAAACACATCTCACATACATATATATACAAATACATACACACATATACACACACTCAGGCTTCCCAGATGGTGCTAGTGATACAGAACCTACCTGCTAATGCAGGAGACATAAGAGACACAGGTTCAGTCCCTGGGTCGGGAAGATCCCCTGGAGAAGGGAATGGCAACCCACTCCAGTATTCTTGCCTAGAGAATTCCACGGACAGAGGAGTCTGGAGAACTATAGTCCATGGGGTTGCAAAGAGCTGGACACATCTGAAGTGACTTAGCATGCACATAAACAGATACACACACAATCACATATATACACATGTACACGCATGTATACACATACATACATATGTATACATATATACACACACACACATAAACACAGTTCTTCCCCATGGCTCAGGTTCTTGGAAAGGAGGATGTTCCATCATGGGTCATGTTAAATTGACCATAAATAGTCATGCCAAGGCGGCCTGCTGCTGCTGCTGCTAAGTCGTTTCAGTCGTGTCCGACTCTGTGCGACCCCATAGCCGGCAGCCCACCAGGCTCTGCCATCCCTGGGATTCTCCAGGCAAGAACACTGGAGTGGATTGCCACTGCCTTCTCCGTCCTAGGTGAGAATAAAAACCTGCACAGCAACCTCCCAAGTTGACCCGTCCGAGCATCGCAGAATTTTAGGGCCTCCAGAAAGCAGGAGAAGGAAATGGCAACCCTCTCCAGTGTTCTTGCCTGGAGAATCCCAGGGATGCCAGAGTCTGGTGGGCTGCTGGCTATGGGGTCGCACAGAGTCAGACACGACTGAACGGACTTAGCAACTGCCTTCTCCGTCCTAGGTGAGAATAAAAACCTGCACAGCAACCTCCCAAGTTGACCCGTCCGAGCATCGCAGAATTTTAGGGCCTCCAGAAAGCAGGAGAAGGAAATGGCAACCCTCTCCAGTGTTCTTGCCTGGAGAATCCCAGGGATGCCAGAGTCTGGTGGGCTGCTGGCTATGGGGTCGCACAGAGTCGGACACGACTGAACGGACTTAGCAGCAGAAAGCAGGAGTGACCGGAAGCAGTGAGAACTGAGCATCAGCTTTTGGGTTTTAGCAATCAGCTGTAACCTGGAGCAAGCAGGCCCTGCTCTCAGCCCCAGCTTCCCACCTGCCGGAGTTGAGCGGAGCCCAGGTCAGGAGCAGAGGTGGCAACGGAGCAGAGGGGCTGGCTGACTCTACGCTTTGCTCTCTGTTGCCCTGGAAAAGTAGTCTCCCTTCATGCCCAAGTCCCAAACTTCCAGCAGTCTCTCTAGCTCCTTCCACTAGGCCAGGGGAGAAAAAGAGCTTGAGGAGGAAGCAAAAAGGGACAAAGTAGTGGGA